>JAUELO010000023.1:9024965-9043080 GCA_032357855.1 Amphibolips quercusostensackenii | reverse complement strand
TATCTTAAGTTTAATTTTCAATTTTAAACAAAGTTTCGATACGTTTACTTTTTAATGCTTCAAGCTTGAATTCATTTATTTTCAAATACATATTTCAATTAAAAATTATACAATTTTTGACATTTTTGAAATAAATTATACTTGAAATGTTTACATTATTTATAATTCTTTAGCTTTTTAATAGCGAAAGTGACAGT
This sequence comes from Amphibolips quercusostensackenii, assembly GCA_032357855.1. NCBI lineage: Eukaryota > Metazoa > Arthropoda > Insecta > Hymenoptera > Cynipidae > Amphibolips > Amphibolips quercusostensackenii. Next base: position 9,042,883 of record JAUELO010000023.1, on the reverse strand, counting down.
GATTTTTTTGGTACCAAAATAACATTTTTTAGTAAAAAATATATCCAACCACTTGGAATGTCACTTGATACTGCATGATATGATATTTATTTATAATATTTATCATTTTTTAAATTTCTACCATTTAAATTTAAATGATAGTCTATATATCCTATTTTGAATTTCACTGTATAATAACTGTATAATAACTGTGTAATTTTGAATGATTTTTTTACAGTGTATAATTTTGAAGTTTAATCGGGTTCAAGCCAATCAGAATTGGATGGTAGTTTATAAAGAAAAAATTTTGAATAAAAAATGGATGTGAGAATCAAAATTTTATTATTTATTCGTAAAAATAAGCATTTATTAGGTTTTGTAGGGATACTATCTCTTTCATCAACGATTTACGACTTTTTTAGTATTAATTAAACATCATGAATAACTTGGAAAAATCTTTAGTAACTGTAAAAAAAACAGAAATTTGTTTTTATTTTTTTAAACAACGCTGAAATATTTTAGATTTATATTGAAAATTTGACTGATAGTATTGTGCAATAATTTTTAATTGATAGCCTTTGTGATTCAATAGTTTTAAATTGAAATCCTCCCATTTCGATATTACTTTTAAATTCAGATATTAAAAATCTATATTATTTTTAAATTCAGATATTAAAAATGTCAGGACAACTTAGTATTAAATCTTTCAAAATTTCATGTACAAGCCTTGATAGTCAGTTTTATATTTATAATTTTTAATATTCTAAATTGTTTGGTTTTAATTTTAAACGTACAAAATTGTCTCTTTTATTAAATTCTTTGAAATCGTGAAATATCAAATTGAAAGATTGCCAGTTGCACAATTCTGAGTTTAAACAATTTAAAGTTGACAAGTTTAAATTGAGTACCTCATAAAAAAATTGTAAGCAATGAAAAATTAAGAAAATAATGTCTCAAATTCAAGCCTGAAACATGAAAAGATTTTAGAACTAGGAATTGAAAATTAATTTATTTAAAAATCTTCCAAAATAGTAAATATTTCAAGCTCAACTAAACAAAAAATAATTTCGGATTGAAATTGGGTGACTTCAAAATATAAAATCATATCGATCTTTTTTCGTATCCTTTTTTTTAATTTCAATTTTTTTCACCTTGCCTATTTTGAAAATCATAAAATATCAAATTAGAATACTTGGCAGTTGCAAAATTTTCATTTTAAAAGATTTAATATTAACAATTTTTAATTAAGTACCTTTAGAATAATTTCAAAACAATAAAAAAAAAGAAAATAATTTGTCAAATTCAATCGTTAAAAATGAGAAGATTTTAGAAATAGGCATTGAAAATTGACTTATTTGAAAATGATCAAAAATATTAAATATTTCAAACTTGACTAGGAAAAAAAATTAATGTCGAATTGAAATTCTTACAATTTTGCAATTTAGAAAATTATAATAATATCAATCTTGTTTTGTATTCTTTTTTTCTTAATTTTTAATTTTTAATGTATAATTTTTAAATTGTCTGATTTTTAGTCAGAAGATTTTGAAAATGAATCATTTAAAATTAAAAAGCATTTAATTGAAAGGTTTTAAGAATGAATAATAATTATAAATGAAGCGTTAAAAATTAAATGATATGAAACTTAAAAGATAAAAACTGTGTATAATAACAATCGAAACATAACATAATATTCTGAACACTGAATTTATAATTTTTCTCTCTTATAAATTGTAATTTTGCAATTAAAGTTGAAATGGATGAATTCAGAAGAGTATAATCAATTACTTTAACATTTTCAGTTTTTATAATGTTTTAGTTTACTTAAAATAATAAAAATATCAAAAGGCTTAAGCATAAAATTTTGAAAATCGCAATTTCTGGTATTTTAATTCTTTTCAGTTTTTAGATTTATTCAAGTTTCAACGTTCCGCAGTAGACTTATTTTTTATTTCCAATGTTTTCCATTTAAAATTAATTCATTTTGAAGGTTGTTTTAGGTTTAAATTGCGAAGGTAGATTATTGAAAATTTTTCCATTTTGAACGGTCAAAATAAAGGAGAATTTATTTTTTGACCCTATATAAATTTTTCCTAATAATTTTATTGCGAAATTATACTTTTTTAATACTATAACAATTCAGCATTCTAGAATTTCGAAAGCTTTAACTTTGAACAACTTATTTAGTTTTAAATTTCAAAGTCTTAAATTTTAATCGTTTCGAATTAAAAATTATTCAAATTTAAACGTTTCTAATTTTTAATTATTTCAATTTGAACGCTTTTAATTATAAATAATACAATTTCAATCTTTTTAATTATAAAAGAATTCAGTTTTCAAAAATCTAGTTTTATATTATCCAATTTTGAAATTTTCCTATTCACTTAATTTCACTTTTAAATTAGAAAGTTTTTTTCGCTTCGAATAAAAAATTATTCAATTCTAAAAGCTTTCAATTCTAAAATTGTCAAATTTAAACGCTTTTAATTAGAAAAATACAATTTGTATTTTTTTTAAATTTCAATAATCTATTTTTTTAAATTCTAGTCTGACATTATTTAATTTTGTAATTGTCTTATTAATTCAATTTAATTTTCAGATTCAAATTAGGCTTGCTTTTAATTAGAAATAATGCAATTTAAATTTCTCTAAATTTTCGATTATCCGGTTTTCAAAATTCTATTCTGAAATGGTTCCATTTAAAAATTGTTATATTTTCAAAATTTAAATTTAAACTCATTTACTTTAGTTTTCAATTTCAAATTGTGAAGTTTTATTCGCTTCCAATTAAAAATTATCAAACTTCAAAACTTTAAAATTTAACACTTTTTAAATTTAAAAGCATTTAATTGAAAACAATAATATTTCAATTTCTTTTAATTATTAATGATCCAGTTTCCAAAATTCTAGTCTGAAATAATTCAATTTTGAAATTTTTCTATTCTTATAGTTTTAATCTAAACTCGTTTAATAAGAAATAATATTCTTTTCTTATAAAATATCTGCAATTTAAAAATTTGTATGCTAATTTCGAAATATTGACATTTTTTTAAATTTTACAAAATCTAAAATTGTTTGCTTTGGACCGTTTTCAATTCTTGGTCCTATTTTTAAAATTTTAATCTGAACTCATTCAATTTAGTTTTCAATTTCAAATTGTGAAGTCTTATTCGTTTCGAACCAAAAATGATAAAAAATCAGAAGTTTCGAATTGGAAATTTTTTAAATTCATAAGCTTTTAATTAGAAATAATACAATTTCATTTTCTTTTAATTTTCAATGATCCAGTTTTAAAAATTCTAGTCTGAAATTATTCAATTTTTAAATTTTAATATTTTTATAGTTTCAATTTGAAATCATTCAATTAGACATAATACTCTATTCTAATAAAATATTTGCCATTCTATGCTGAAATTGGAAATTTTGATTTTTTTTTAAATTTTACTTTATCTAAAATTGTTTGCTTTAGACCGTTTTCAATTCTTGGTCCTATTTTCAAAATTTAAATCTGAACTCATTTAATTCTGTTTTGAATTTCAAATTGTAAAGTCTTATTCGTTTCGAACTGAAAATGATTAAAATTCAAAAGTTTCGAATTTGAAAATTTTCAAATTTAAAAGCTTTTAATTAGAAATAATACAATTTCATTTTCTCTACATTTTCAATGATCCAGTTTTAAAAATTCTAGTCTGAAATTATTTAATTTTAAAATTGTACTATTTTCATAGTTTTAATCTGAACTCATTTAATTAGAAATAATAATCTTTTTTAATAAAATATCTGCAATTCAAAAATTTGTATGCTGAAATTCTAAATATTGACATTTTTTTTTTTAATTTGACCTAATCTAAAATTGTTTGCTTTGGACCGTTTTCAATTCGAAATCGTCCAATAAATTTTTTTAAAAATTTTAATCGCTTCCAATTCTAAATAATAAATTATTTCGCCAAATATTTAGATAGGTCCTAATATTCAAAACTTTGTTAATTAATGGACTTTTAAATTGCTTGTATTTTTAATGTTAGGAACTAAATTTACATTGTGGTTCGTTAAGCATTTCTAACTTAATTCCTCAATGAGTTTAGCTTATATTTAAATACTGTTCGCAAAATTACATCAAACGTTGCAGTAATTTTTTTCAGTTTCAATTTTATTTTCAGATTTTGCATTAGCAAATATACTTGACCAAAGGAAGGGAAGGAAATATACTCACTTTTCGTTTACTCAGATGTGGCTTCACAAAGAACACGGCTCCGGTAGCATCTGTAACATTTCAATGAAAGTGCTAATGTGAAATCAAGTTTACATAATAAGAAAAATTATTATATCAATCTTTATACAAATCCAATTAAAAAAATATACATACAGAACTGAAAAATTCCCGAATCTAAACAATTAAAATTTTTTTCTATAAATATTATTTATTTATTAAAAATACAATAATCGAATATTTTTATAAAAAATATTTTTAAACTTTAAAGCTTCTAAAATTATTGTTTCAATTTAGAATAACAATAGTTGAAAAAAATATATTTCGGGATCAAATTTTCTTTCAATTATTGTTATTTTAAATTTAAACAATATATTTGAAAACTTCACTCATTAAAAATATTATTTTTAAGATAAAAATATTTTATTATTGTATTTTTAATAAATAATATTTATAACAAAAATTTATTGTTCAAATTAAGGAAAATTCTAGTTTGGATATTCTATAATTTGGCAATTCTCTGTAGGAAATTTTATTATGAGGGAATTTTTAAATTCGGTAATATTATAAGCTGTCGGGATTTTCATTATTCGGGAATTTCCCCATTCGGTATTATTATATACTGTTTGGGGATTTTATTGTTCTGGAACTTTATTATTCGTGAATTCTATTATTCGTGAATTCTATTATTCGAGAATTTAGGACGAATGGAAAATCCCGAAACATAAAATTGCCGACACGTTAAAATTCCTGGATTGGAAAATTACGGAATAATAAAATTCCCAAATAATACAATTTTTTAATAATATAACTCATAAAATAAAAAATTCCTAAATTATAAAAATCCCGAATAATAAAATTCCGAAATAATAATAATCCCGAATAGTTTTAAATATTGCCGATCTGGAAAAATCCCAAATAATACAATTCCCGACAGAAAATTACGAAGTTATAAATTATCCAAATCATAAAATTTCGGAATTAAAAAAAAATAAATAAAATTTTTCATTAGAAATACAATATTAAAAAATTTTTAATAAAAAAACATTTTTAATGTTTAAAGTTTCTAAAACTCTAAATTTAAATTTACTAAGCCGAATTTCAACAGATTTTAGCAAAACTTTAAGTTATTTTAAAAGATATTCAAAAATTCTGAGAAGGTTAGAAAATAATTTCGATTTTAAGATGATTTCAAAAAATTTGAAAGTAAATGTAGATTTTTGTAGATTTCAAAAAAGAGAAGCTTTTGAATAATTTTGAAAGTTTTGAAGAAAATAACAATTTTTAAACGAATTCCTGGCAAAATTTTAAATAATTTTAACGATTTTAATAAAGACTTTAATGCAATTTTTTAATTTAAAAAAATTTTTCAAAAATTTCACGAAAAATTCTAAACATTTAAAAAACCATGTAAATTGTAGAGGTTTTCGAAAAATTCCAAAAATTATATGAAATATGAAAAGATTAAAAAAAAGTAACGAAGAAAATGTATAATTTGGAAGATTTTGAAAAAAGCTATTCTAATATTTAATATTTATTACGATCAATAATATAAAAACTTTTTAAAGATTTTGAAAGAAATTAAGGTAATTACATTTTTTTTTTAATTTCTGGGAAATTTCAAATGACTTTTTATTTGAAAAAACTAATTTGAAGTGCATATTTAAAAAGATTTTTTAACATTCCAAAATACTCCCGAAATTATCAAAAATTAAAAAACTTGAAAGATTTAAAATCAATTTTTTTTTAGTTTAACGCATTTTCAAACAAATTTATGAAAAATTATAATCATTTCAAACGATTTCTCAAAAGTTTTAAAGTTTCAAAAAGATTTGAATATAATTAAGAATTTAAAAAGAGTTCGAAAAATTTCAAAAAAATATGGATTTTTTCAGATTTAAAAAAAGTTTTAAGCTTTTTAAGAATTTGAAAACATATCATGAAAATAGATTTTTTTTAGAAATTTTTTTAAGATTTAAGATTTTTACGAAATTACTTTAATTTTGAAAGTTTTTTCTAAATTTCAGAAATAATTTGAGTTGTTTTAAAAGACTTTAAATAAATTAAAACTGTTTTGTTGAAAATTTTTCTTAAAAAAAATCTTCTATTTAAAAAATTTATCCATTTGGTTCAAATTCAACTATTTTGTTCAAAATTAACTTTTTTTGTTAAAAATTCATATTTTCTGTTTTAGAAGTAAGATTTTTTGTTGAAAATTCGTCTTTTTACAAAAAATAAATCTTCTCCGTATAAAATGTATCTAAAATTTGGATGAGGATTCAAGGATTTGGTTTTAAATGAACTTTTTTGTTTAATATTCATGCTTTTGTGAATAATAATTAAACTTTTTTGTTAAAAATTAGTCGTTTCGTAAAAAATTAATCTTTTTCGTAAAAAATTCATTAATTTGATTAAAGATTGAACTATTTGGTTTCAAATTAACTTTTTTGTTCAAAATTTTTATTTTTGGGTATGAAAATTAAACTTTTTTGGTGAAAATGCGTCTTTTTTAAATTAATCATGCTTATCGGAAATTCATCTATTTGGTTAGAGATTGAACTTTTTTGTTTAAAATTAACTTTTTTTTTTGAAATTTCATATTTTTGGTTTTCAAAAGTAAACTTTTTTGTTTCAAATTCGTGTTTTGGTAAAAAATTAATCTTCTTGGTATAATATATTCCGTCGGAGATTCAACTGATTGGTTTAAAATTGAATTTTTTGTTCAAAATTAATATTTTGAGGTATAAAAATTTAATTTTTTGTTGTCGGAAATTCGTCTTTTTATAAAAAAATTAATCTTCGGAGAAAATTCATCTATTTGGTTGGAGATTCTACTATTTGGTTGAAAATTGAACCATTTAGTTTTTAATTTACTTTTTATTTAAAATTTCATATTTTTAGACAATAAAATTAAACTTTTTGTTTAAAATTCGTTTTTTTTTTTAAATGAGCCTTCTTCGTAAAAAAATTCACCTATTTGGTTGAAGATTCAACTGTTTGATTGTAAATTAAATTATTTGATTTAAAATTTAATTTTTGTTTAAATTCATGTTTTCAGTTTAAAGCATTAAACTTTTTTTGTAAAATATTCGTCTATTTTGGATGAAGTCAACTGTTTTTTAATTCAAATTTTAAATATTTTTTATTGAAATATCTGCTATGACAATTTTTATAAGAATTCATTCTTTTGGTTGAAAATTAAATTAATTGTTTAAAGTAGAACTTCTTTCTTAAAAATGTACTTTTTTTGCTTGAAGATTCATCAATTTAGTTAAAAATCGTCTCTTTGATTGAAAATTCAACTATTTGGTTAAAAATTAATCTGCTTTAGTTTGGAATGTAACACTATTTTGTAGAAAATTCATTTCTTTAATAAAAATTAATATTTATGGTTAAAAATAGAACTGTTTGTAAATTAACGTTTTTTTCGTTGAGGATTGAACTATTTTGTTGAAAATTCGTCTTTTTAATTTAAACCTGATTTTAATTAATAATTATGATCTTTTTCGTTTAAATATATATTGTTCATTACATTTTCCGTTGATAATTCCTCTTTTTTGGATTAAAATTCGAATATTTTGGTTAAAATTAACTTCTTTGTTGAAGTCTTAATTCAATATATTTGAAAGCTTTAAAAATCTAGGTGAATTTTCTCAAAAATTAAAAAAAAATATATTTATATAACGCTATAAACAAATAAACATAAAAAATAAATACTTATCGAAATATTTATTTTGTGATAAAAATTATTTTGTCCCTAAAATTGAAAAACTATACACTGAAAAATTAAATAAAGAATTTCTCTAAACGAAAAATTTAAAATGAACTAAGAATTAACACCTGCAAGTTATTTTAAAACTCTTTTTTTGAATTCGCCCCACTTTGGGGAGCCTAACGGTTAAACCGAAACTGAACATTCGTTATAATATTATAATAAATTTCATGGTATATTTAGGCCCTGACTAAAAGAAAAATTAATAATAAAATACTTTTGAAACACGTGTATACTACACGTGTATGCATTTACAATTGTAATAATGTAACGCGTGCTTTGCGTGGTGTATTATTCTATTAATAGTCCCGCACTTGCTCGAAATGATTTTACGTGCATACCAACATACAAGGAGAATATTTCATTCGTGGATTGTGGAGTCATTTGATGTTTGGATTATAGAAATATTTTTATATTCCCATCTCCTGGGATTGATCCGGATTAGCCAACAGGTAGAAAATCTTATTATGAAAACTACTGTGAAATGCATATTGAAATTTAAAAATCCTCTAAGATATTTCAACACGAATCATAAAGGTTCTCACAATCAGTGTAAGAAAAGATATTTCGAATCGTAATGCAAATTTATAATAAATATCTAGAGGAAACCTCCCTAAAGTGGATAATCTTTAATTGAAAAAATTTACAAATCTATGTGAAATGATTAAATAAATAATAATAATAATAGTTAAAACACTATGCTGTCTAATAAATTAAAATTATTAATTTTCTTTTATTTGTATTCTTATTTAATAATTATCCACTATTGGTTGCATTATCCACTGTAGGGAGAAACACGCCTCTACACTCTGAAGTCTTGAAGTGTAAAAAATAATTAAAATTATCAGAACTTTGAAAATGTTAAAAAACAGTTTTGACTAAAAATAGAGAATTGTTAAATTTTCAAATTGTTTTCAACCTTTAATTATTTTGTTAAACTTTAGAAAATATTACTTCACGGATTGAAAAATTTTTTAATTATTTTAGACCCGTAATTTTAATTCTTAAAGATATTATTTTTGAATCTGGACGAATTTGAATTTCTAAATTAAAAAATTTGTCAGGAATTAAGTTAAAAAAATGTTCGGTTTTGAATACATATATGTTCATATTTTTTCATTGTGAACACTAGACAATTAAAATTTTCAAAGTTTAAGAAATTGCAACTTCTAAATTTTCAATATTTAAGATTTTAAAATTTTCGAATTTAAGTTGGTCATAGTGAGGGTCGTAGTATAGGACGTAGTTTCCGACGTGGTTTCAAACGTACGTTACGACGTTATGACTTAAAACAGTTTCGTGGAGATGGTTGTTTTTTATTTAAAAAACACCTTTATTTTTACAAAAAGTCCCTAAAAACCTGGTAATGTAAGCATTATCACCCGGAAACTACGTAGGAAATCACATCGGAAATTACGCTAGAAGTTAAACTGTAAATTACGTAGGACAGTAGGTCGAAAACGTCGCAGGATCCGATGTCATAAGCTACGTGGGGAATTAGGATAATTACCGACATCGTTTCCGAGGTTTTTTCAGATGCAAATAAGACGTCTTGACTTAAAACAACAATTGAGTGGAAAAAGTTTATTTACTATTGAAAAAAGACCTTTAATTTCTCAAAAAAATTAAAATAAGGATCTTTAATTTTACAAGAAAGTAACTTGAAACATATAAATATAATCATATTCATTAGAAAACTACATCGAAGATTAGATGTGAAACTACATTGGAAATTACGTTGGAAATGACGTAGGAAACTACGTCGGGAGTTACGTAGGAAGCTACGTCGTACATCACGTAGGAAACTACGTCGGAAACGACGTAGGATCCGACGTCGTAAGATATGTCGGAAATTGGGATAGTAAACAACGTAGTTTGATACTTAGTTTGCCACGTCGTGACCTAAACAACAATTTGGTGAAAATCGTTATTTTTTATGAAAAAAGGAGCTATAATTTCCCACAAAAATTCTTAGAAACATGTGAATATAATCATAATCATCAGAAAACTACGTCAGAAACAACGTAGTATATGACGTCATAAGCTACGACGGAAAATGGGATAGTAAGCGACGTAGTACAGTACGTAGTTTCCGATGTAGTTTTAGCTGTCAGTTACAACGTTAGGACTTAAAACAACAATTTTGTCGAAATAGTTTTTTTTTTTAAATTAAAATGAGGATTTTTAATTTGCAAAAGAGTTCCTTCAAACCGTTAAGCATAATCATAATAATCAGGAAGCTACGTAGGAAATTAAGTAGAAAACTACATCAGTAATTACGTAGGACACTGCGTGGGAAACGACATAGGATCTGACGTTGTAAACTACGTCGGAAAATAGGATAGTAAGCGACGTAAATACTACGCAATTTCCGATGTGATTCAGACATAAGTTACGAAGTCTTGACTTAAAACAACAATTTGGTCGGAATATATATTTTTTTATTAAAATAAGGACGTTTAATTTCACAAAAAAGTACATTGAAACCTATGAAGATAATTACAATCGTCACAAAACTATGTGGGAAATTACGTAGGAAACTAAGTTGGAAATGACGTAGGAAACTAAGTCAAAAATTACGTCTGAAACTACGTATGAAATTACGTGAGATGTTATGTCGGAAACGACATAGGATCCGACATCGTAAGCTACGTCGGAAATTGGGATAGTAACGGACGTTGTTTCCGACGTTGTTTTAGACCTAATTCACGACGTCGTGACTTAAAACAACAACTTGCTGGAAATAATAATTTTTTATTTAAAAAACACCTTTGATTTTACAAAAAAGTTTCTAGAAATCTGTGAACATAGTCATAATCATCATAAAACTACGTCGGAAATCACGTCGAAAACTAGGTCGGAAATTATTTAGGACACTGTATCCAAAACGACGTAGTATACGACGTCGTTTCCGACTTAGGTTTCTAAGTCGTGATTTTTTGGAACATTTTGTGCAAAAAGTTTGTTTATAATTTTAAAAAGTCCAGAAATGTCGCAAATAAAGTTCTTAGAAGCTTGTAAACTAAAGTAATAATAATTAATTATCAATAATTGATAATAATAATTTCACTTTTATGCTTATAGGTTTCTAGTAACTTTATTTGCGAAATTTTTTGACGTTTTTTATATTAAACAAACTGTGTACAAGAACTTTCATACTTTGTCATGACGAAGGAAACTATGTAGTTTCCTACGTCGCACAGTGGTCCAGTAATGTATTTTCGCGGACAAAATAAGAAAGAGGTCGGAATTTCAATTTTCATTTTTTGCTGAGTGTTCTGTTATTAAACAATTCGAAGTCAGATTTTCCAATGTATTATTTTTTATCTTCATGCAAACCAGTAAAGTTCAACAAAAATCAATAAAAATTGATGCATAGACACAAATATCATAAGAATAAATCACTGAACCAACAATTTTACTGTTATACACGAATTTTATAAACAAATATACAGTTGTAGAACTTTTATAGGATTGGTTATGTTTTCTTCATGAAAAATCACCTTTAAATACACCACAGTGTTAATTCACATTTACGATGTCCTTAGGCATAAGTATTAGTCATTGTTATTAACAAATAATATAAGCAAATGCATTATATTTGCGTGTTTTTACAGAATAAAAAATTATCTTTTCACGAAGACTGGCTGCTGCGAATAACCGTAATGTTATTTATCTGAAAAAATGTATTTTAAGTCAGCAATTGAAATCGTTATTATTAAATAATATAAAGAATTGCATTGTATTTGTGTCTTTTTACAGGAAAATATTATTTTTTCACAAAGACTTGCTGCCAATGACTTTTCTGTATTATCTAGATGGAGTTTTTCCTGTAAATCCACAATTTCAATAGTTAATAACAAATAATATAAACAATTGTCTATAAAAATTGTTAGTATTTGTGTCTTTGCATCAATTTTTATTGAATTCCGTTGTAATTTACTGGTTTATACGAAGATAAAAAATAATAAACTGGAAAATCTGATTTTTTGAATTTTTTAATAACATAACATTTAACGTAAAATTAAAATTGAAATTCAGTCTCAAGGGATTATTGTGAAATATTATCTGGATTATTTTTTTTCTTTAAACTTTTTAAGCAACCAAAAATTACAACGTCTAGCTTAATTTGTCAACGAAAATCCAATACTGGACCAACGTGCGTCGTTTGCGACGTAGGGTTCTACGTAACTTCCAGCGTAGTCACCTACCTAATTTCAATAGGGTTGTACCACCTGAAAATATTTTTTCTTCAAAAAGATACAATTTGCTAACACAATTTTTCCTGTAATAGCGTAGTTATCGATAACAAATGTGAATTTTGATTTTTCAGAAAAAAAAACTGTCACCGAGCAGTAAATTTTCTTTATAAATATGGAAATTGAATAATAAAATTGGCTGAAACATTATGTTCACCATGAAAGCAGTCTCATTCAAAACTGGAACTTATACTAAAGATATAAATTCAATGGCGTCAATTGTTCCTTGTCGGCAGTGAAATTATAAATAAACAAGTTTTAGTTGACTGGAAAAATAAGGAAATTAAATCCGAAGAAACAGAGAAAATCCCACAGGAATTTGAAATGGTCCACAGAATTAATATTCTTTTCATCAAGAAACAATTTTTTATCCTCTTAATTCCCGGACGTAAAATTGCTTTTATGGTGTGAAATGAAAGAGTTGGTCAGTAGTAAATTTTCCTTGAAACATACACTTATAAAAAGAAGTTGATATTTTAGTGATAATCATCATTCCAGATCTCTTTTCGAAAGGGATAGAATACGGATGTGAAACGTGGTGGAGAAAAGATGTATTTTATTTACGAATTTCTCTTTCCTTCGATTAAAACGGTAATGTAGTGGAAGCGAGATACGCATATAGAATTACAAGGAGATAAAGTACTTTCCGCATTCTATCGACAAGTCAATCGAGTATCGAGACATATCCGTCGGAGTGGATTAGAGAAGTTACAACGCAATCCAAAAATGACGAAGCGAGTGCAGACGAGCGTGACGAATTTGGTCAAAGAAGACTTTTTAGTGGTTCTCGCATAACGGCATCTGCCGCTCTTGGTCCAGTTTATCACGTGGTTAGGACTCTAATGAGACATCCAATGTGATGAGCATCTCAATGTCATTGACAACCGGAAGTATAAAATGCTCATCTCATTCTTTCCGGAGAAGAGATAAAGATGTCAATTTGTCTTGAGTAATTACTTCATAAGTGATTACATTATTTTAGAAAGAATTTTGAATTAATCAAAACGTTGATTTCAGAACTTGATAAATTATTGGCACATTCCATAGAGGAAACATTTTTTATTGACTACGAACATGTTTTTTTATAAAACAAGTTTGAATATTGATCTCCCTCGCGGTGTTTTTCCCCTGAAGCATCGATTGGCTATACCTCAGTGACGTCATGCTTCGCGGGAAAATTTAAATTGTCTAAAGTACGAGTATGTGATTCTACATTTTTTAATAAAAATTGGTTATGAAAATGTATCTGAATGCATATATGTCTCCAAATAGCTTTTATGCATGGTTATGAAATAATGAATAATTATATTACAAATATAAGAATAACAAGTATTGCAATTTCAGACATTTCCTTTACGTTTGGATATTTATCGTTCCTGGAATCATATCCAGGCACACCATTCTCGGCTAATAACCTAAATTCTTAAAAAAATTAACGGATTTTGACTTTCATTTTTTGCTTTTATTGTTAATTCCACTTGATACGGCTTTTATTAATGGATTCTATTTTTTCATATTAAGGAATTTTCAGTTTGGGTTTTACAATTGGCCCGTTAAGTTGAAAGCCGCAATGGCAATAGATGAAAATTCTATTTTGTAAAAAATTCGTTTTTTTTTCTTGTCAATAATCAATTTTTTTATTGAGAATTTATCAATTTTATGTTTGGTTAAAAATAGATATTTTTTATTTTCAGGAAAACAACAAATATTTGGTTAAAAATATATGCAATTTGTTAAAAATTTATCTTTTTGGTTGAAACTTTGTCTTTCTGATTTAAAAAATCATCGTTTGTTGTAGAATTTTTATATTTTTGTTTAAAAATGCGACTGAATAATTGAAAATGAATCTGTATTCGTTTAGGATTCAACTATTTTGCTAAAAATTTGTTTTTTTGTTTTTTAATTTATCTGTTTTTAATTTGAAGTGAAAATATTTTCTTGGTTAAAATATCAACTATTATATTTTTTAAAAGTAATTCATCTTTTTTAGTTGAAAATTTAACTGTTTGGTTGAAAATCATGTTTTTTTATTGAAAATGCAACTATTTGGTTAAAATTCGACTGCTTCGTAGAATGCTTATCTTTTTTGTTTCATTTAAATGTTGTAAATTTAAAATTTAAATATCTCTTAGTTAAAACACCAACTATCTTATTTTATTGTTAAAATTTCATCTTCTTGGTTGAAAATTAACGTTATGAACTGAAAATTTAAACATGCTATTTCCGGTAGAAAACTGATATTTTTTAGTTGAAAATTCAACTATTTCTTTGAAAATTTATGTATTTTTGAAAAAATTCTCTATTTGGTTGAAAATTTGTCTTTCTGATTTAAAAAATCATCGTCTGTGGTAGAAATTTTATATTTTTGTTTAAAAATGCGACTGTATAGTTGAAAATGAATCTATACTCCTTTAGGATTCAACTATTTTCTTGAAAATTCGTTTTTTTTTGTTCTTTAATTCACCTGTTTTTGATTTAAAGTGAAAATATTTTCTTGGTTAAAATATCAACTATTATATTGTTTATAAGGAATTCATCTTTATTAGTTGAAAATTCAACTCTTTGGTTGAAAATCATGTTTTTTTATTGAAAATTCAACTATTTGGTTAAAATTCGACTGCTTCGTAGAATGCTCGTCTTTTTTCTTTCATTTAAATGTTCTAAATTTAGAATTTAAATATTTTTTAGTTAAAACACCAACTATTTTATTTTTTGTTAAAATTTCATCTTCTTGGTTGAAAATTAACGTTTTTAACTGAAAATTCAAACATGCTATTTTCGTCAGGAAACTGATATTTTTCAGTTAAAAATTCAACTATTTCATTGAAAATTTATGTATTTTTTAAAAAATTCTTCTTTTGTAGTAGAAAATTAATCATCTTGGTTGGAAATTCAACTGTTTTGCTGAAAATTATTGTATATTCTTGAAAATTCTTTTTTTATTTGTTTATAATTTTTTCTAACCCTAAATTTAATATTGCATGTTTGTGTAAAAAAAGATAATTTCTAGTTCAAACAATTAACTATTTGGTTGAAAATGTTCAACAAAATGGTCAACTGTTTTGCAGAAAGCTCTTCTTTATTAATTAAATTAAATTGTTCTGAATTAAAAAATATATTTTTTGGATAAAATACAATTAATTTCATTTTTTGTTCAAAATTTATATTTTTGAGTTGAAAATTTGACTATTTAGTTAGAGAAAATTGTTTTTTTTTGTAATAATTAATTTTTTAAACCAAAAATTTAATATTACATGTATTGTTGAAAATGGATCTTTTTTGTTTAAAAGCTTTTTTGTTGCAAATTCAATCATCTGGTTAACGATTCAACTGTTTTGTAGTAAGCTTCTCCTTTTTGAGATTATATTCAACAGTTTTAAATTTATATTTTGAATATTTATGCATTAAATATCAACTATTTCATTTTTCGTTAAAAATTCATCTTTTTGAAATAAAAATTCAACTATTTAATTGTAAATTTATGTATTTTATCAACAATTCGTCTTTTTGGTAGAAAATTGATGTTCTTGGCTAAAAATGTAACTGTTTGGCTGAGAATTATTTTATTTTGTAGAAAATTTGTTTTTTTGTTTGTTAATAATTACCTTATTTTACTGAAAATTCACCGCTTTCATGTTTGGTTGAAAATGCTACTGTTTAGTTGAAAAATGAGCTGCTGTGTAGAAAGCTCGTCTAAATTAAAAATTGTAATATTTATTGGTTGAAATATCAACTATACTATTTTCTGTTGAAAAATCATCTTTTTAGTTGAAAATTAATGTTTTAAATAAAAATTTAACTATACTGTTTTCGGTAGAAAATTGATCTTTTTTAGTTGAAGATTCAACTATTTGCTTGCAAATGTATGTAATTTGTTGAAAAGTCATCTTATTGGTTGAAAATTTATCTATTTAGTTAAAAAAACTGTTTTTTAGAAAGCTCGTCTTTTCGAAAAATCATCTTTTTTGTTTACAAATGCAAATGTTATTGGGGATTTAACTATTTTTTTTAATTCGTCTTTTGTTGTTTCAATTTAGCAGTTCCTTATTTAAAATAAAAATCTTTTTTTGGTTTTAATATTAACAATTACATTGTGTTACATTACTATTACCTAGAAACCCTAACAAATGAGGGTACGTGGTTTAAAATTTATTACATAATCAATGACTGGCCCCTAAACAATAAAAATTACGAACTGGCAAGGTTATAAAATTCAAATCGTGAAATCATCCGGACAGGAATTTCATAATAATTACTGTAATTGAAATCAGACTCGAAGATCACTCGCATTCAATTGAAAGGCCAAACCATTCGTTAACCAAACCTCATAAATACCGATTTTAAATCCTGAACGAATCCCATTGTTGTTTCTTATAACGGCGTAACTCTGAACTTGACTTCCGCATCCAAAAGCCACAATTTCGTAAAGAAATTCAACTACCGTATTTCTATAAGCGAGGTGACCAAAAAGGCTCAAGTCACGCCCAGTTAATCGACTTTGAAGTAACCGCTTAAACATCCGCTTAAGAAAAATGCAGAGTTCCAAAGAAAATAAAAAAATTTAAGACCAAAATGTTGCATCGTAAGTCCACACCAAATAAAAATATTTCACAAACAAATTACTCCCAATTATCGAGTATCCTCGAGTTATTGAGATCTACCAAAAACATCAGCAGGAAGAATGTAGAAAAATAAAAAAGATAACTGGTATTCGCAAAGTGAAGCAAAGAAAAGAAACGGTAACATTTAGGATGAGTCGGCCAGGTCGATAAAAATTGAAAAGGGGCCGTACTTAAATTACGTAACGGATTGTAGACCCTCTCTAAGACCCCCCCCCCTATTCTCCTGTAACAAACCATAAAATATTATATGTGACTTAAAACTAATCAAAATTTTTAGGTAAAGACTTACAGATATAAATATGAGTGTTGGATAAGATACTTTTTTCACTTTCTCAATTTTATAATTTAAAAATGTAAATAAATAAGACGATAATTGATAAAAAATTAATTTAAAAAGAAATAGGCATTAGTTAAAGTAAATTAAAAATATACAATATGTTTTAACATGTAAAGAACAATACAACGTAGAATTATCTAACTTCGGACATGTTGATTAACTTGGGACGTTGGATTGTTTGTTAGTTTTGCGATAACTATGGCGAATTTATGACTGAAAGTTTTATTTAAAAAATAATAATTTAAAAGTTAAGGTATCCATTACTAATTCTAGTAAGACAGAAATTGGTATTCTAGGTAAGTACAGATGGAAAAAATTAAGAAAGAATAGTCAACAAATTAACCTTTTTGTTGATGCGATATAACTTTTATTGCCCATTATAACGGTCTAGGATCTTTGTTTGATAGTTTAACATCATGTTTCATTACTTGGCAAGCCAACACCTTTTATTTCCAATAAACCAGGAAGGCATTGGGTCATAAACTTTTTAAAAAGACATACAGAATTATCTTCACGATTTGGAGAAAATATTAAACGAGTATGAGGTGCTGTCGGACCTGATGAAATTAATTCTTATTATGATGAGCTTGAAAGAACTGTAGCTGAAGTTCCTGCGAAAAATATAATTAATTACGATGAGACGAATTTTCGTGACGATCCAGGGTAAGTTAAATTCATAGTAAGAAGAGGTAGTAAGCATCCCGAAAATGTACTACATTCTTCAAAGACTAGTACACCT
>JAUELO010000023.1:9003172-9021980 GCA_032357855.1 Amphibolips quercusostensackenii | reverse complement strand
ACTAAAAATTTGTGATTTCTGTAAAACAAATCACTGTCATCTTCACCGTTCAAAATTGAAGAATTATAAATATTGTGAAACTTGGAAGTTTATTCTAAGAACTTTAAAAAATATATGTTTTCTAACGGAAAACTTTCAAAATGAATGCATTTAAACTTGAAGCGTTACAAATTAGACAATTCAAAATTCTTTTAAAAACTGAAGCATTTTAAAATTACGATGTTGAAAGTAAGCTATTTAAAATAATTAATTTGCAAATGGTGTATCACGATTTTTATAATTGAATCATTTTAATCTAAAGTGCGGAACTAATAACTTGAAAATCAACGATAAAGCATTTTCATTTAAGAGGAATAATTTTATGATAAAAAAATAGATTTATTTTTATAATATATATAAATAATAATAATTTTAATGTTATAAAAGCGAAAAGAACATTTTTAATTTAATTAAAAAATGAAAGCATCAAATGTTCATATTGATAGACGCCTCAAACATTTTTAAATTGAAATAAATAAAGACCATTTAAAAAGATTTAAATTCGAAAAATTAGAAAATTTGAGAAGCTGAAATGTCAGACTCTTTCAAATCTTGTAATTTTTCAAAATAAAAACTTGAAAAACTTCTGATTTAAGCGCGTATGTGAATTTTCTTGAAAAAAAATTATTATTAATAAAAAGGGTTTTAAATTGACTATTTTTAAACCTTATTACCTAATATCGAAAATATTATACCAAAAGAAATCATCATTTACTTAATACTGATGTTTTTTCGGTAACCAAAATATAATTTAATCAAATTTATTTTTAATCCCAATTATAATAACACTTTTTTAAATTATTAAACTTCAACCTAAAATCATTCATAAAGAAATTTTATAAAAAATGGATTAAAATATTGCATTAGATCAAGGATTAAGACAAATTTTACGTGATCTATTTCAAGAAAGCGGTCTCTCTTAACTGTAAATAGGTTTTTTTAAATATAACTTTCTGAGTGTAGAAATCATTGTAAATGAAGATGTCGTTCCAGAAGTGGGTGGGAAATTTGAGAAGAGAAAACGATATCTCAACATGGGATCCCAAGACGTGCAAAAGAAAGGACTGGTTTAGCTAGATTGATATCGATAACTTCAGCCTTGTGGAGAAATTATTAATCCGCATAAAAAAGTTCATCCTAGGCAAACTAACCTAACGCTTCTTTCATACTAAAAAAATATATTTTTTAAACATTGTTTTTAATTAAACCTAATTGTATAAGCAACTGATAAACTTAAAATTTACGTTATGGAAGGCGCATTAATTAAGATATGATGATTTTTTAAATTTTAGACACCCTCTACTATAAGGATTCGTAAGATTTGTTGCCCCTTCCCCTTCGTACGTAATATTTTATATTTTTCACTTAATATTTTAAGAAAATATAATTTATTTTTGTAAAGGAGATTTTAAAAGATTTCCAGTGATTTGAAAGGATTTCGAAAAATTTTAAGGGATTTCAAGGTATTTCAAAGAGCTACAAAAAATGTCAAGGAATTAACAAATTTTTACAGAATTTAACGAGATCTACAAAAATTTGAAAAGATTTTATGGAATTCCAAGATTTTGCGATGTTTTAAGAGATACCAAAGAATTTTTGTGGAATTTTAGGGATTCATGGGAATTAAGAATACAAATGATATGAAAGAATTTTCAGGGATTTTAAGAGTTTTTGAAATATATAAGAAAAATTCACGGAATCTTAAATAATATAAATATATAATATAATAATATATATAAAATATAATATAATACAATAATATAATAATATAATATATAAATAACATAAATAAAATTATTGCACAAAAAATTTCAACTCGTGAAATTTTTAGTTAAAAAATTTATTTTCAAAAATTCATCTGTTTTATTAAAAATTGGTCTTTTTTAGTACAAAATTCATCTTTTGGGTTGAAAATTCAACTAGTAGGTTTAAAATTTATTTCTTTGGTTGAATATTTATTACATAAGTCAAGAACCAATTCCTTTGTTTAACAATTTGACTAATTTGTTGAAAATTCGTCTTTGTGGTGAAAATGAATTTCTTCAACTAAAAATTTAACTATTCCACGTTTGGTTTAACATTTATCTTTTTCAGTTGAAAAATCAGCTATTCAGTTGAAAATTTCCGTACTTTGTTAAAACTTTGTCTTTTGTGGTAGAATATTAATTTTCTTGATGAATAATTCACCTTTTTGGTTGTGGATTTATTTCTTTGGTTAAAAATTAAACTATTTGCTTGAAAATTCCTTTAAAAATTGAAAATTTTGTTGTAAATTTATGTATTTTGTTAAAAATTAAGCTTTTTTTGAAAAAATTAATATTTGTGGTTGAAAATCAGTTTTTTCTATCAAAAATTAATTTTTTTAAACTGAAAATTTAACTATTTCATTTTTTTAATTATCTTTTTTGACAGACATTTAATCTTTTTCGTTAAAGTTACATCAGTTTAGTTAAACTTCGATTAAAAATTTAACTATGTTGTCGAAAATTTCTTTTTTCTTGGTTGAAAATTAATTATTATAACTAAAAATATAATTCTTCCATTTTTCGTTCTAAATTTCAGAAGATTTTGAAGACTTGTAAGGAATTTTAACGGATTTTAATATATTTAGAGGAATTTCTATGCTTTCATGAGATATCAAAGGATTTTAAAAGAGTTAAAAAAATAAAAAAGTATTTTTGACAAAAAAGTTAATTTTAAAACAATAAAGATGAATTTTCAATGTCAAAAAATATAATTTTTAACCAAACAGATGTATTTACAATCAAAAAGTTGTACTTTAAAGCGAAAGAGATAAACTGCCAATGAAATAATTCAACTTTTAACCAAATAGTTAAATTTTAAAGTCGAAAAAAAAATTTTCTAGAAGAGAGTTCAATTAGCAACTCGAAAATTTTAATTTTCAATAAAATAGTAGAAATTTTGACCAGATAGTTAGTTAGTTAACCAATACTTATTTTAACCAAAAAAGATGAACTTTTTACTAAAAGAGATGAATTTTAGAACAAAAAAGAAAAATGTCTACCAAAAGAGAAACATTTTCAACAAATTACATAAATATTATTTAAACAAACAGATAAATCTTTAAACTGAAAACGCAAATTTCTAACAAAATTATTAAACCTTCAACCAAAGAGATGGATTTTCAACAGAAATGATTCATCTTTTACTGGATTAATTAAATTTTAGTTTAAAAAATTAACTTTCTACACAAAAAAATAAATTTCCAATTAAGATTATGAATCTTAAAAAAATAATTTTTTTAACGAATTGGGTTAACCTTAAACCAAGTTGTTCAATCTTCAACCCAAAAAAATTGATTTTCAACTAAACAGTTACACTTTCAGAAAAAAAATGTACTCAAATAGATAGATTTAAAAAAAAAAAAGACGAATTTCCAACAAAATAATTGAATTTTCAACCAAACAGGATGAACTTTTAATAAAATTGATGAATCTTCAACAACATTTATTAAATTTTTAAAGAAATAGTTAAATTTTTAACCGACTACTCAAATTTTCAAACAAAAAAATTAAACTTCAACAAAAACAGTTGCATCTTCAACAATATAGTTCAATTTTTAAGCTAAAAAGTAAAATCTGTTAGAAAACAGTTGACTTGCTTACCCAGAAAGATAAATTTTTAACAAAAACTTAATTTTTAATGAATTCAGGCGAATTTTCTACTTAACACTTAAATTTTCAATAAATAAATAAATTTTTAACCAAACATTTTAATTGTAAACCAAATAGTTGAATTTTCAAAAAAAAAGCAAAATTTTTTAGAAGACAGTTCAATTTCTAACCAGGAAAGTTTAATTTTTTTTAAAATAGTCAAAATTTTAAACAAATAGTTGAGTTTTCAATCATAGAATATGAACTTTCTGCCCAAAAATATTAACTCTAAAACAAAAAAGACGAATTTTTAATCAAGAAGAATGATTTTTTACCCAGAAAACAAAGAACTTTTTACAGAATACATAAATTTTCAAACAAACAAATAACATTGTCCCCATAATTTAACAATTTTAGTTTTAGTGAATAAAATTATTGCACAGAAAATTTCAACTCGTGAAATTTTTAGTTAAAAAATTTATTTTCAACCAAAAAGAACGAGTTTTTAACCAAAGAAATGATTTTACAACTAAAATTTTGAATTTTCACCAAAAAAATTATTTTTTAGTGAATAGATTTATCAGTTGCACCTTGAAACAAGTTGATTAATTTTCAACAAAAAAAAAATTTTCAACCAAACAGTTGCACTTTTATTCAAAAAAGATAGTTTCTACTAAAATAGATGAAGTTTCAAGCCAAAAAGACAGATTTTTAACAAAACAGTTGAATATTAAACCAAAAAAGATCACTTTTTAACAAAATTATTAAATTTCAAACATGATAATAACATTTTTTATTAAGAATATAATCGTCTGAAGGAAGCAGCTGCAAAACAGAAATAGGAGTAGAAATAGAAAGCGAATAAATTCCCTAATTTTTTCCTGATCGTTAAGATTCAAAAACCGAAATTCTAATCTTAAAAAATTTCTAACATAGAATCATTTGTAAACGAAAAAAAAAACGATTTTATATTGAAATGTAAAAATATCAAATTTATTATCCTCTACATTTACTTAAAGTGCCTCTTATGGAAAATCCCAAACTTTTGCAAGATTTTTGTCAAAAGCCTTAAATTTTTCCTGACTTTCCCTGACTGCGATTCCTAAGATAATATGTTCCCAACATTGCGACAATGCATATCTGTGAGATTTAAAATGTTTCTATTTGCAAAGAAAATTTAATTAATACAAAATTTCGATGTTAAAACGAATCACTACGAACAAATAATTTTTCAAGAACAAGAAAAAATCTGCCTTAGCTCGGATTTGAACCCGGAACGCCACTATTCATGAGAGGAGCGTTAACCTATTACGCCATCGAGACCTCAGAAGATATTTACTTGTTCCCTGTAGCTACCTGTTTACAGGAGAATACTATGTGTATTTCTTTACTGCGACAAATTTAACATTTTTGATCAACGAGGGTTTAATATAATTAATCTGTCTCAGCCCAAATTTAAACCAGGAACGCCACTATCTTACTGTCCCACTAGCCACTATCATACCAACTATCCCACGTATATTATTCCCCTGTAAAAAGGTAGCTATGGAGAAAAACAAAAGAGCTGATGATACCGCGGTAGCCTAATTGATTAACGCTCCACTCATGGATAGTGGCGTTCTAGGTTCAAATCCGGGCTGAGGCAGATTTTTTCTTGTTCTTCAAATATTATTTTGCGAAGTAATTATTTTAACATCGAAAACTTTATTAATTAAAGATTTAAAAACTCGAACGTTAACATCTTTAAATGCGAATAATATTTTCCATATATTAATTTTTTTAAACTTGTAATATAAATATTATGAATAATATTTGTAACTTACAAAGAGCAGATATTTATAGAAATGCGCAAGCGAAACAATTCATACAGTCGGCTTAAAACGCAAAGTCCCAATATTGACTCAAGTCTCTTCTCAATGTCTGTGATTCGTGTTAAAGCAAAGAACAAATAGTGATGGATTTGTCGGATGATATTGCATGTTTGTATGTCATCGGTAACAATGTTGTTGCTATTAAATCATAGTAAGTAGACATTTGTTGTTAAGGCTACAATTTACTATTACCATTAATTTGTAAATCAAGTCCCTGTTTCTTACAAATAAAAGCCAGTTTTCTTGTAAAAAAGGTACTTCGTATGCAATGGGAGCTTGAAGCCTTGAAAAATTACAAACAGGCACAATTTATTATCACTGCATGTGAACAGGATGATCCTGATGAAACTGATTGTATACTGAAAAAAGTGGTTTTGCTATTCCAGCAAGACGTTTAGCTAGATTTTGTCTTCTAAGAAAATATAGCTGTGCTACCTAAATTTCTAGCTGTGCTACCTAAACCTTTAGCTATTTTAACCAAATTTTGCCATCTAGAAATTATTTAGATAAATTAGCTAAATAATTTTTAGATGATAAAATTTAGCTAAAACAAAAAGATGTTTAGGTAATACAGCTATATCATCTTAGAAGACGAAATCCAGTTAAAGGTCTAGCTGGGACAGCTAAACCATTTTGTTCAGTGTACAATGTAAAATGTACATGCATAATTGGATTAAAAAATGTTCTAAAGTTTAGAAAATATAAAGATGCAAATTATTTCAAATTCATAAAAAATTTAATTTTAAAAAATATTATAAAAATTGGAAGCGTTTATATAATAGATGCTTAAAAATCCTTAAAAAATGAATGAATTTACAAGCTTTAAAATTATGGAAAGCATTTGAATTTTAATAATTCCGAATTCGGATGGTGTTTAAATTTAAACTTGAAGGTGATTTAAAAAATTTCTAAATTAAGGAGTCCCAAATTAAAAAAGAAAAATAATGAAAATTTCAAGAGGTAATAGAATTTACTTAATTTTAAACATGTTAGAATGAAATTCAGTTGAAAATTCTAAAAATATTCTAAATTCAGGAACGATAAATTTGTAAAGCTTTCGGTTTCATATCAGTTACAAACCTTTAAAAATAATAATTCAGTTCTAGACCTACCATGAATTGCAATTTAAAAAATTCATTAGTTTAACGATAACCAAATGTATTCTAAATATAGTTTCTAATTTACGCAAATTAAAAAAAAAAATTCTTGTTTCGATAACGTAAGTATTTTCTGCAAATTATTAATCACGATATTTAGTGTCCTTTTAAAATGTCCTAACCAGGCCGGCCGCAAAACCTCATTTTCAAAATTCCCTGACTTTTCCCTGATTAATTTTTTATTTTCCCTGAGGATGAATATTTAAAGACCAAAATTCTAATCCTGTAACAATTTCAATATAGAATCTTGTATAAATGGAATCAGACAATTTTAAATTGCAATTTATGAATTTTAAATTTATTTTCCTCAGGGACGCTGCAGACTAATTTACTTAAAAGAATTTACTTTAAAAGAATTCAAGATATATTAAAAAAAATTTAATAAATTAAAAAATAAATTTTTCAAATCCGAAAATATTCCACTTAGAGGAATTTACAGGAAATGATAAGAATTCGCTTTAATTATTAAACATTTACGGTGAATTAAAAAAAAATCAAGCAAATTGAAAACAATTCAAGAATATGAAAAAATTTCAAAAAGTATTATACTTTTTAAATCAAAAACAGTTTAATTAATCCAAAAAAGACGAGCTTCTAAAAAATAGTTGAATTTTCAAACCAAAAATATGAATTTTCAACAAAAATGTAATTTTCAAGTAAATAATTGAATTTGCAACTAAAAACAATTATTTTTCAACAAAATATTTATTTTTTTAATCAAAGAGATGAACCTTAAACTAATAAAATTATTTTTTAACAAAATATATAGAAAAACTAAGTTTTCAAGCAAGAAGATTCATTGATTACCAAAAAAGATGAACTTTTAACAATGTACAGGAATTTCTTATTGAAATCGATTGACTTTAACAAGAAATAAAATAGCGAAATATTTAAATAAACAAGAATTTCAACAAAAAAAATGTAATACTTGAATTTTCAACTAAATAAAATAAATTTTCAACCAAAAATGGACTATAGTTAAGTTTTCATTTGTAAAAATTATTTTTTAACTAATTCTATTTTTTAATAAAAAACAATTAAATTCAACAAAAAAACGATTTTTCAACAAAAATTTAATAGTTGATATTCCAACAACAATTTTTTTTTAATTTTAAATACAAACACTGTTCAATTCAACCAAAAAATATGAATTCTCAACAACAAACGTAATAGTTAATATTTAAACAAAAGAAATATTTTAGCTTTGAACAAAAAATATGGTAATACGAGAAAAAGGCAAATTTTCAATAAAATAATTGGATTTTATACAAAAATAATAGGATTTTGAACCAAAAAATACAAATTTTCAACAAAACAGCTCATTTTTTAAGTGCAAAAGACAAAGGTACTAGAAAGCAGTTGAATTATCAACAAAAACTTTTATTTTTAATTGAATGGTTGAATTTCCAAATAAAAAAAAAAAACAATTTCCATGGAAATAGTTAAGTTTACAAACAAAGAGATAAATCTTTAATTAATAAAATGAATTTTTAATACAAAATTTAATACTTGAATTTTCAACTAAAAACGGCCAATTTTCCACCAAAAATGGAATAGTTAAATTTTCAGTTTGAAAAATTACCTTTTAAATGAAAACGATCCATTTCGTACCAAAAATTGAATCTAGTTAAATTTTCAGATAGTAAAATTAATTATAAAAAATTAACAAAGTAGTTTAATCTTCGAACCATAAAATCAATTTTCAACAAAAAATGTAACAGTTCAATTTTTACCTAAAAACCATCGGTTTTCAGCTGAATATGAAATAGTTAAATTGTTATTCAAGAAAAATAATTTTCACCAAAAAAACGAATTTTTGTCAAAATAGTTCAATCTTCAGCCAATGAAATTATTTTTTATTAAATGTAGTTCAAATTTCAACCAATAATTGAATTTTCAACCAAAAAAGATGATTTTCAGCAAAATAGTTGACGCTTCCTGAACTATTATTATCAAAATGCTGCAAAAAAGTGCAGATTCTCCAAAAAGGATAATTTACTTTTTTAAGATTTACGCGTGTCTGCAGAGCACAAGAGGTTAAGGACTGTATTACAGTGAGAAGAAAAAAGGTCTTGCAACTTGTACTTATAGACATATATAGAGTTGCTTGTAGACAAGTCGATCAGGTCCTCACGCGTGACTTTCCTGTACAGAGTATTATATATACGTAAATAGAACAAATAAAGTATAGAACCCAGTCCCAGATCAACGGCCATGCTCTTTCGAATACATGCTGAGATCAAACGACCTTCCTATTTACCATTCAAGCCAACGACTCAAGATTCACCATTCAGCATACATATTTATGTATTATGTGGGAATCTCCTGCTTTTAAGCACGTAACCTTTTTCGAATTTGGCTAAAGCCGGAAGTGATGTTTGTACAGCCGGAAACTACGACCAGGAAACGAAGACCTTCGTAGGTTTCTTAATTTCTATTTTAGGAATTGCCTCATTAAAAATATCAGGAAGGATTTTTAAATATTTTCATCATCAATCACGCGCTACGCGCACGTGCAGTTTTTCGGTTGAAGAATAAAATAGTTTTTACTAAGTGTCTCCTCGTTCCGAAATTCGTGATGACTATTGACTATGTGCAGGTAGGCGGAACAAAGCAAGTAAATGCAGTCAGCGCTCTCAGTGACGAAACTTGAGAAGTACATCGATGCGACGAGATGCGTCTTTACGTTGCTTAGTATACGCGAGTGCCACGAGTTGTGCAAAAAAAATCATAATTACATCTGAAAATGGACCCTAAAAAAGTGGGTTTCTGTGTTGCGTGGTCAAATATATTAATAATCGATTAAATTTGCCGGAGTATATTGACTCTTTCGTTAACAATTTACCTTTTTGCTTTAAAAATTTATTTCTTTGAGCAGAGATTTAATTTGTTGTTGTTGAGAATTTCACTACATGGGTGAAACTTTCTCTTTCTTCGATGAATCTGATAGTTTTTGATTTATGATTATAATATGTTTTGATTTAAATATTAACTAATACATTTTTTTGTTGAAAATACATCTTTTTTTGTAGGAAACTAATCTTTGTTGTAGAAAATCCATTTATTCAATTCAAAATTCAACTATTTTAAAATTAACTTTTGGGTTGAAAAATCGTATTTTTGTGTTAAAAATGCAACTGCTTTGTAGAAAATTTGTGTTGTTGGATTAAAAAGTCAACTATTTTGATAACAGTTTACCTTTTTGTTTTGAAAATTTATTTTTTCCGGTAGAGATTTCATTTATTTGTTGTATTTGCATTCTGAACATGCTATTCGACTTTAATTTTTCAACTTTCATCACGTTTATTTAAGCCAATTGTTTTCCTTATTCGATAATCGTCGTTGTAAAATTAATAGAATACTTTACGGACATAAAACCCGTTCTTAAACACAAATACATCTGTACTATTCACATTTTTTAGAGCACTTCAACCATATTTTTTCCAATGATATTACTTATTTTTGAATCCATTACACTCGATATTCACACTTTTTTACATCTCATTACACAGGGACTAGCCGATGGACGCATTGCGGTATTTCCGTTAGGCTCCACCTTGGCGCCACCCGTACATCTGCACATAGTCAATACTCAGTACAGCGTTAATCGTACTGACGATTTCCGACAGTAGTGTAATTTTTCTAAGGTTCCTGAAAGTTTTTTTTTTAATTTGAAAATTTTAGATGTCATATTAAAATTTCAAAAAAAAGTTGTTCTTCAAGCAAATAGTGGAATTTTCGAACAAAAACGATAAATTCGAAACAAAAAATTTATTAGTCGATATTTCAGTACAAAACGATTTTATTTTAAATCAAAAAGAGATGAATTCATGCAACAAAAATTCATTTTCAGCCAAATTATTGAATTTTTAACCAATTGAATGATTTTTCTACCAAGCAGAATTATTTTCTACCAAAAGACGAATTTTTAATTAAAATTATAAATGTTTAACAAAAAATGGCTTTTTAACAAAGATAATTCAACTTTTAACCATATATTTAAATTTTCTTCCAAAAAAAGATGAATTTTCCACCAAAAATATCATAATTAATATTTCAATCAAAAAATATTGAAATTCTAAATAAAAAATAGTTGAATTAATTTTGGAAAAAATTAATTTTCAACAAAATAGTTAAATCCTCAACCGAAAAGATGAATTTTCAACAGAGAAAATTAGTTTTCTGCCTGAAAAGACGAATTTTACCAAAACACTTGAACTTATTTTTATCAATTATAAATAATAATTAATCATTTTTAACTTAAATGATGAAGGTGCAAAAAAGTGGATTTTTCACAAAGTAGTTTAACCTGTAATCAAGCAGTTGAATTTTCATCTATAAAAATATTAATTCTTAAGTTAAAATATAATAGTTGATATTAAAACTAAAAAAGATTTTAATTTTAAATTGAAAATAGTTACATTCATCGAAAAAAAAACATTCACTAAAATAATGCATATTCAACCAAAAAATAAATTTCAAAGAAGTAGTTCAACTTCCCACCAAGTAGATGAATTAAAAAGAAGTTTTAGAATTTTCAACGAGGACGAAAATTTTGTACCAAGAAAGACAAATTTTGAACAAATCACTCAAATTTTTAACTAAATGTTGAATATTTAATTGAAAAATACAAATTTACAATTAAAAATGGAATAGTTAAATTTAAAAAAAAAAGAAATTCATCCAAAAAGATAAATTTTTAAGCAAGAAGATTAATTTTCTACCAAAAAATGACGAATTTTGAACGAAGTACATGAATTTTTAACCAAATATTTAAAATTTCAACCAAAAAGATAACTTTTCAACTGAAAATAAAATTGCTACATTTTCAGTTACAAAATAATTTTTCATTAAATAAAAAGAATTTTCAACAATTTAGTTAAATTTTCAATCAAAGAAATGAATTTTTTATCAAAATAGTTAAATTTTCTATAAGAAATAGATTTTGAAAAAAATACATAAATTATCAAATGAAAAAGATACGTTGACCATAAATGAAATAATTAGATTTTCAGTTGAGAAAATTAATTTTTAAAATAATATTCAACAACATTGTTGAAAACTATTTAAATTACCTGTGTAAATTACTCTAAATTAGCTGGATTACGTTGCTTAATAAGTTAATTACTTCGATTACCTAAACTACTTTTAATTACCTAGAAAACAAGTGAATGACACTTAATTATATGTTTAACGTTTAAATTAAATTAAATTAAATTATTTGTTTAATCACGTATAAAAATTCAAGCAAATATAAAAAACAATTAAACATCTAACTTTTTTGCTAATAAAATTTGCTAAAAAACTTAGTTATTTTTTGACATGTTGGAAACCTTTAGAAGGATTTTAAAATATGCTGGCAAATTTTCCGAAAGAAAAAAATGATATTTAAATTTAAAGAAACAAATCCAAAAACTTTTGAAGAATGTTATTTATACCTTTGGATTGATTTTTCATTTTGTTTCTTCAAGTTCCTGTTTTTCTTCTAAAAAGAACAGGGAATTGAATGAAAAAGTCTGGAAATAACTATATGAGAATTATATTTTATGATCGTTGATGGTGTTACGCATAAGTAATGAGGCTTAAAATTACATGTTCACATTTTAAAATTTAACAATGTTACGATAATGAATCAGAAAAATGATACTTACTTTGCAAGCCAGTAATCTGACAATTTACATTCCATCGATATAATTTAATTTTACGCAACGAAAGTAACTGTCGAGTACAATTTGTGTAACATGCAATAATTTCACTCTATCTATACACTCACGTCCTCTCTGTCATAACTGAATTCGTGAGATTGATATTTCCATCAAGTTTGCAATTTCCGCTAAAAAAAAATTTTTAATCAAAATTCAGGTATCAATTTCAAATAAAGTAAGAAAATATTTTTTTAAATCCATCAACCTAATTGATGTATAAAAAATATAAAGTACCCGGGTTGCTGCATGTCAGGGAATTCCAAAAATACAGGAAAAATTAGGGAATCTTAAACTGGTCAAAAAAAGTCAGCGAATTTTAGGGAAAACCTGAGTCAAAAAATTTTCAATAATCTGAAGTTGAAGATATTTTTGTTATTTTGTTAAAATTCAATAATTTTATTGAAGTGATTTTTTGGGATTCAAGTGTTTTGTTGAAAATTCGACTTTATTAGGTTGAAATTTTTTCTATTTTTGTAAAAACAGCATACTTTTGTATTAAAAATCACAACTGTTTCGTTGAAAATTAATCTGTTTTGGTTGAGGATACAAATATTTTGTTGAAAAAAAAAATTTAATAAAAATTAGGCTGAAATATCAATTACCATACTTTTTTGTTAAGAGTTCTCTTTATTTAGTTGAAAATTTAACTACTTAGTTCAAAGTGGAAATGAATTGTTAAAAATTCACTTTGACGATTGATGATAAATCATTTTAGTTAAATACATTTTTCTCTTCAAAATTTTACTAGGTTGTTTTAAATTAATGTTTTAAATTAACAAACTATGAAATGTTCAGTTGAAAATTCCTGTATTTTGTGGACAATTCGTCTTTTGTGGTAGAATATAAATCTTCTTCGAGATTGATTCATCTTTATTACTGAAAATTTATTTTCTTTGTTAAAAATTTAACTATTAGTTTAAAAATTCCTTTAAAAATTAATGTATTTAATTAAAAATAAATCTTTTTTAGTAGAAAATTAATTTTTCTGGTTGTACATTTATTTTTTTGGTTGAAAATTCATTTCTTTTGTTTGAAAATGTAACCATTTTTTTGAAAATTCGTATTGTATTTTCTGGTTAAAAAGTTATTTTTGTAACACTTTATCTACTCTATTTTTCATTAAAAATTTATTTTTTTTAGTTTAATATATACTTTTTTTTAATTTGTCTTTTTTTGGTAGAAAATTATTCTTTTGGGGTCAATATTAGGCTATTTGTTTAAAAATTAATTATTTTAGTCAAATATTCATAGTTTTAGTTAAGAATTAATTTATTTTGTTGTAAATAACTCCCCTTCTAGACTTGAAGAGTTAAAATTTTTGACAAGATTGTTATCCTACATGGACTAAAAAATCTTCATGTTTTTTAGTTAAAAATTGAACTACTTAGCTGAAAGTATGACTACCATGCTAAAAAATTTTTTTTTGTTTGATGATTCCTTATTTGATCGAAAAAAACTTTTTTCCTTATTCGAAATTTAAATATCTTGCTGAAAATTCTTGTATTTTGTTGAAAATTTATCCTTTGTGGTAGAATATTATTCTTTTTGTCCACTAGCTCATCTTTTTGGTTAAAAATTAATCTTCTTGGTTAAAAATGTATCTTTTTGGTTGAAAATTCATTTTTTAATTCGAAATTAGTTCTTTTCATTGAGAATTGATTTTCTTAATTTAAAATTCAATTATTTCGTTAAAAAATTATTTTATTTGGTTGAAAATTAATTTTTTAACGAAAATTTAACTATTCTCTTTAAAATTGAAAATTTATCTGTTGAAGGTGAAAATTCATCTCTTTTGGTAAAAATTTCTTCTTTTTGGTAGAAAGATAATAAAATTAGTTGAAAGTTTATCTTTTAGGTGAAACATGCATTTCTTTGGTTGAAAAATGATCTATTTTGTTAAACATTGTTTTTTTTGTTTGGAAATATCCGTTTTAGGTGAAAATTAAACTAGTTTATTGAAAATTTATTATTTTTAGTAGAAAAGTAATCTAATGAGTTAGAACATCATGTTTTTCTTTAACAAATAATTTATTTAGTTGAAAATTGTTATATATAATAGAAAATTCGTGTTTTTTTGTTATTAAAAATGTATGTATATCGTGGAAACTTTGTCTTTTTAGTAGAAAATTAATCTTTTGAGTTAAAAATTCAACTTTTTGGTTAAAGAATACATTTTTTGGTTGAACGTTTATCATTTTGGTCAAAAATGATTTGTTTTGTTGAAAAACTCGTGTTTTTAAATTTCAAATTCAACGCTTTTCTGAAAAATTTCTCTTTTGGGTTAAAAAAAACGTCTGTTTTTGTTAAGGATTTAACTAATTCGTTGACAATTTGTATTGTTTGGTTTAATTTAACTGTTTTTGATTAAAAATTAAAATATTTTTTGGCGAAAATATCAACTATTACACTATTTGTTAATAATTTATTTTTTAATTGAAGATTCGTTACTTTGGTTGAAAATGGAACTATTTTGTTAAAAATTTCTTTTTTTTTCTTTCTTAAAAATTACCTGTTTTAAATAAAAATTTAAAACTATTCTATTCTCCGTTAAGAATTGATAGTTTTTAGTTTCAAATTCTATGATTTGATTAAAAATCAACTGTTTTTTAAAAGTTTAACTACTTTGTTAAAATGTAATTGTTTAATAGAAAATTCAACTATTTTGTTTAAGAGTAATCTGTTTTGATCGAAAATTTAACTTTTTTTTCAATCATTCGTCTTTTTGATGGAAAATGACTTATTTGCATTGAAAATTGAATTTACTTCTACAAAATTTGCCTTATTGTCAAGAAAATTTAAATGTTTTGTATAAAATGAATCATTTTTTGAAAATCCGTCTTTATGATAAAAAAATTCGTACCTCTTAATTTAAAATGTATATTTTTTTTGTAGGAAATTTCTTGGTTGAAATTTCAGCCGTATTAAAAAAATTCGTCTTCTTGGCTTGAAAATTCAACTCTTTGGTTAGAAATTAAACTATTTTGTTAAAAATTTGTTCCTCTCGCTTGAAAGATCAACTATATCGTTGTAAATTGCAACTGTTTGGATGATAATAATTTTTTTTTTTTAATCCAACTATTTTGTTACAAAGACACCTTTTTCCGAAATTCAAGTGTTTTCTTGAAAATCGGTCTTTTTGGATAAAACATGTTGACTACTTATCAAATTCTGTATGGGCATTGTCATTAAAAGAGTTTAATATAAATCCAGAAAAAAAGCATTTTTGCATTATCATTATTGATTTTCTAGATGTAAGGTCCTTTTTTATATACAAAAAAATTGGAACGATCAGGGAAAATGAAAAATTGGTCATGAAAAGTCAGGGAATTTTAAAATTGTGATTTTGTAACAACCCTGAGTAAGTAAAGATCGTTAAATAAATTTTGAAAACAGAAAAAATTTTTTTTCAAAATATTGCTGAATTTTAAATTTTTTCAAAAACTATTTTTCGGCACCATATAAAACTGAGTCAAAGAGTAAGTAACGAGTAAAATTTTCATGTTTACTCCTTTTTCTCTGTGAACATTGTATGTATCTAATCAGAAGGTAATAGATAAGAAAAATTTTATTTTCTGAGCAAAGTCTGTCGTAACCTAAATTTTTACATTGACATACGAGCAAGGTTAATGAACCCAATGCAAGTGTATGTACCTAAACCTACATTACATCGCGAGGAGAACGAGGACATTTTTCAACCTCTCTATATTTGAATGGTTATTCTTTCTCGGTTTCACATTATTTCACTTTGGAATTCTCATACGTGTATGTGATCCATTGTATAATACACTCGCGGATTTTATGACATTTTTCTAGTAAATCAGGTCCCATGAGTTATAATTTTCCATCTGCTCATTACCCATGCCAGATATTAAATGTTATAAAAAGATATATTTTGTGTTGGCAATTCCAATTGAATTTTGAGCCAGTTTTTCTTATAATTGTAATCGAAAATCGCAGTTGCATTTTTATCAAATAGAAGAAATTTCTACCAAAATTTTCAAATTTTCAAATCAAAAAGACGAATTTTCAGCAACTGTTGAATTGTTAACCAAGCTAGATTTTTCAATCAATAAAGAAAAAGAATTTCATCAAAAACGTAGACATTTTGAGACAAAAAGATTAGTTTTCTACAAAATATTTGAATTTTAAAGCAAATAATTAAACCTTTTACTAAATAAGATAAGTTATCAATAAAATGCATACATTTGTAACCAAATAGTTGAACTTTCAACCAACAAGACGAATTTTCTACGAAAAAGTTAAATATTTAACGCAAAAATATTAAATTTCAACCAAAAGTTAATTCTGAACCAAACACTTAAATTTTAATCTCAAAAATTAATTTTGAAAACAAAAAAACCAATTTTCAACGAAGCGGCTCCATTTGCTACTCAATACATAAATTTGTAACCAAATAATTACATTTTCAACCAAGGAAATTATTTTTGTATGTAAAAAACAAATGGTCCACAAATTAAACAAATTCGTAACTAAATAGTGGAATTTTTAAACTGAAAATTTCAAAGAAGTTAAATTTTCTACCAAAGTGTACAATTTTCAATCCAAAAAGACACATTCTCAACAAAATACATCAACTTTGAACCATATAGTTGAATTTAAAACCAAGAAGATTTATTTTCTTAAAAAAAAGAATTATTAACAGAATTAAATTTAAACCAAATAATTAAATTTTTTTACCAAAAAGATTATTTATCAAAGAACAAGATTAGTTTTCTACGAAATAAGACAAATTTAATAAAATGCATTTATTTCGAACTAAGTAGTTGAATTTTCAACCGAAAAGATTAATTTTCTACCAAAAGAGACTAATTTTTTACAAATTACATAAATTTCTTATCAAGCAAGTCAAATTTTCAAATTGAAAAAACGCAATAGTTCAATTTTTATTATAGAAAATAAACATTCGAAAACCAAAAAATTTCACAAAACAGGTGAATTTTCTACCAAATAGTTGAATTTTGCAGTCAACAAAACAAGTTTACTGCAAAACAGTGGTCTATTAAATAAGAAAGTTAATTTTCAACCAAACAGTTAAAATTACCAACTATTTGTTAAAATGTCAGTAAAAAAATTAATTTATAGCAACAGCAAAAAACGAATTTTCAACAAATTATTTAAATTTTCAACCTGAAAAATGATTTTTCAACATGAAAAGATAAATTTTCACCAAAAAATATAATAGTTAATATTTAGATAAAAAATATTTTTATTTTAAATAAAAAACAGCTTAATTTTCAACCAAATAGATGCATTTTTGAACCAAAAAAAATTAATTTTCTGCTGCAGCAAAAAGAATTTTTAAAAAAATACATAAATTATCAACCAAACAGTTAAATTTCAACTGAAAAGATCAATTTTCTACCAAGAATACAAATTTTTAGAAAAATTCATCAATTTTTAACCAAATAGTTGAAGTATTAACTAAAAACATGATTATTCTACCACAAATGAAGTAGTTTTTCCAATTGAAAAAAAAAACATTTTTAACCAAAATGTAATAGTTGATATCTCAACCAAAAAAATTAAATTTTAAATTAAGAATAATTGATTTTAATGAAAAAAGACTCATTTTTAGTAAATTAGTTTAATCCCAAAAACAAATTATTTTTTAACCAAAGCGTTGCACTATTAGCGAAAATGATTCAATATCAACCAAGAAAGATAAATTTTCTACAAAATAGATAAATTTTTAACTTAATAGCTGATTTTTCAGCTTAACGAAAATTCTCTACCTAAACTGGTTAAGTTAAATTTTCAACAAGAAAGCAACAAATTTTCAACAAAAACACAACAATTTTCCAACGAAATAGTTCAATTTGCGACGAAAGAAATAAATTTTTAATAAAATGGTAAATTTTCAAGCAAAAAATAATTAATTTTTAACAAGTGAGTTCATCTTCCGACAAATATTTAAATTTTCTACTAAATGTAGCAATTGTAAGACAGAATAAAAAAATCGTTTACCTGCCCCTCCCACCCCCTCCTAAAAGAGTTTACGTAATTTATGCACGGCCCCTTATCAACGTGTCTACGAAAACTTGAAAAATTGTTATTAACAGTTGAGAGCGTTAAAATAAAATTTTCTGAAAAATAGCAGAATAAGGCATTTGGTTATTGAGTTTGATTACACAATTATCAATTGTTTATTTCTATCGAAGTTTCTTTAACAATTCAGGAGTCAATTATTTACAGTTGATTGAATCGAAAGAACCAAGATTCTACGTCCGAAAGTAGCCAATAATAAATTTTGTAATCGCAATTATTTAAATAATTAAAAATTTTTATTGTATGACCAAATATGATACTCAGATTTCATTGCCAAGTAATATACGAGGGTGGATTGATAAGTTTCCGGCCTGACCAAGAAAAACAACGTTTTTAAGAATTTTTTTTTTTATTTC
>JAUELO010000023.1:8967342-8985987 GCA_032357855.1 Amphibolips quercusostensackenii | reverse complement strand
TTTTTTGTGGATATATTTTTCTGAAATAAAATAGATATTTGAAATATGCTTTAAATTTACTACATGGAACCCAATAATCCCCCAGGGAATCTCAAGGAAATCTCCAGTAAAGGGGGAGTGAGGCTGTTATTAAAATATGTGCAATACAAAATTTTTCTTTTACGCTTTGCAATAAACTTTTTGTTGTAATTCAAAAGAAAAACTTTTACAAGTTATTTACAGACCTAGTCCTCCCATTTACTCCTCATTATTCCATTCCTTGTTTTTGTCTCTTGTGTAAGATACTAAAGATTTGAGAAAAAAGCAACTTCTTATTATTGCTCTAAGAACAGATAGTTATAAACAATAAACAATTGTTTGAATAAGCATGTTTGTTAACTTGCAAGAGTTCAGAAAAAAACGCAACTTTTTAGCACTTATCTAAGAAACGATTGTTATTAACATTAATAAATTGTTTGAACAACGTTTTTATTAACTTGCATTATTCATTACTTTGCGAAGTAATAAGTGGGTAAAAAGTTGAAAATTCAAGAAGAAATTGCAACTACACAGCATTAATAAACAAGAAGATAGTTATAAAATAATAATAGTAATTTGTTTAAATAATTACTTTTGCTAAATTATGAATCTTCAACTGAAGAGATCAGCAGCAACAACAAAGTCAACCTTTATCCAAATAGCTGAATTTTTAACCAACAAGATTAATTTTCTCAAAAAAAAAACACAATTTTTCAATATAATGCATACATTTTTAACCAAACAGTTGAATTTTCTACTAAAAAGGATCAATTTTGAACCAAATTTAACCAACTTGAAAAAAAATAATTTTGAATTTTCAAAAACGAATTTTTAGCATAATAGGTAGATTTTTTATCAAATAGTTATATTTTCAACTAAAAAAAACATTCAACCAAAAATAGAATATTGAAATTTCAAGCGAAAAAACTTAATCTTTAAACAGACAAAAAACGAATAATTAACAAAGTGTCTGAATCGTCAATCAAAACAGAAAATTTTCAACTAAACAGTTGTTTTTTTAACCAAAAAAGATTAATTTAGAACAGATTGGACAATTTTTAAACAAAAAAGATTTTTCAATCAAAAATAAAAACAAATTCCAACCAAATTTGTAAATTTTTAAGTTGAAAAGACGAATTTTCTACAAAACAGTTAAATTTAAAAAGCGAAAATATGAATTGTGAATAAAGAAGTTCGTTTTCAACCAAATAGTTCAATTGTTATCCCAAAAAAAAGGATTTTTCAACTAAAAAAAATTACTTTTTAACAAAATTGTTAAATTTTCAAGAAAATAATTCAATTTTCAAAACAATAATAAAATTTTTGACCAGAACAAATGAATTCTTAACTGAAAATAAAGTAGTAGACTTTTTAATGAATAATAAATAATTTTTAGCCAAAAATATTTGTATTTTTTTTATTAGGTTCTATTAATTCAGTTCGCATTTAAGTGAGAAGATGTTTGCTATTACATTTTTAGTTCTTATTTTTAGTTCTTTTAGTTCATACTTAGTTATTTTGTTAAAAGATTTTTATTTGTTAAAAATGAATTTCTTGAACTGCAAAGTTAACAGTTCCATTTTTTGTTGAAAATTGATCGTTTTTATTTTTAAATTCAACTATTTCGTTGAAAAAGAACTTTATTGATGAACATGCAACTATTCTGGTCAAAATTTAATTATATTGTTGAATATTCAACCATTTTTTTAAAAAGTCTTTTTTTTGGTCGAAAAATTAACTGTTTTGTTTCGGGTTAAAAATCTAACTATTTAGATGAAAATTGCAATATTTTGTTGAAAATTTAATGATTTTGTTAAAACTTTTACTCTTTGGTTGAAAATTCAACAATTTTGTTCAAAATTCGTTTCTTTTTGTTAATGAAATAACAACCATAACTTTTTTCGTTGAGATGTTTACTCTTTTCCATGAAAAATTCAAACATTTATACAAAATTGATCTTTGTTCGTTGGAAATTTAACTATTTGGTTGAAGTTGAAAACTTAACTATTTTTTTGAAAAATTCTCTCTTTTGCCTACAAGTTCAAATATTTCATTCAAATACAACTATTTAATCTAGGATGAATCTTTGGTAGTTTCACAATATTTAATATAATATTGGAATTTTTATAAGAATCTTGTTAAATCCGAAAGCATTTTTTTCTTATATTATTATTTATATTTATTTATTAGATTTATTACAGTACAAATTTGATTGATATTTCCGAAAATACTTAAAAATTTTAATTTTATATTAAATACTGTGAAACTACTTTTACCAAAAAGTTAACAAGAAGGTTTATTGTCTCAGTTTGAAAACTTTTTCCACTTACAACCTTTTTTGTCGCAAATCATCACACAAGTAAAAAAATTAATTTTAGATCAAACAGTTATATTTACAAAAAAAAAAAAGTTTTTAAATTAATAGAAAAAAACGTCTTGTTTTCTCTTTGGCAACACTACTTTCACAGTATTAATTATAATATTTTTATTTTTATAAGAATCTCGTTAAATCCGAAAGAATCTTTTTTTTTATATTATTATATACATTTATTTACTAGATTCATTAGAGTACAAAGTTGATTAATATTTTCATGTCTTTCAAATAATTTTTTTTCTCCTGGCTCTTTCTTTCAACAACAGTACTTTTTAGGTAAAAACGCATTTATTTTATCAGTAACGAATAATCGTGAAATTGCGCAATGACAAATGTGCATACAGTGCACAGAGAGCGTGCAGCCAAGGTCGAAGATTTAATTTCAAAGTTTTAATTTCCTTGCTAGCGATGTGTGGAGTATGAAGACCAGGTTACAATTATTCAAGATGCTCGGCCCCGGATTAACTGTTTTTTTTATTTTACTTTTTTATGATTAACATTGCGTAACTGAAGGTACCTTAAGCCACGCGTAGGTGATCATGTTTTTTTAAACATTCCGCAAAGAAAGATATAACAACCTCCATCAACAATTTTACTTTTTGCGCGTCAAAATTAACCCCATTACTTAACCATTACTAATGAATACTAATAACATTAACAATTCATCTGATTGGAATGACGAAAGCCAATTTTTTTCAGCCAATCAAAATATTGACGCTAGTGATGTTTTTTCTTGACAAAAATTAAATTCTTCCTGGGTGAGGCGTTTATAATAATAATTGTTTTATAATAATTGATTTATTACATTATATTTAAAAAGAATTTATTATTTTTGCAGATTAAGGTAAAAGATATAATGTGTATTATGGTAAAAGTGATTTTTAGACTTCAAATTGCAAAATGCTCTCAAAACAGAGAAAATTGGGTGATTTAAAAAAAAAATAGTGAAATGATAGGGGAATAAATTATTTTAAATAAAAATAATGTAGGAACCATATTTCCAAGATTTCAATTCGAAATATATTGCATTTTAAAAAAAATAGTGAAATTTTCAACAAAATAGTTAAGTTTTTTTTGGCTAAAACGTCGAAAGTTTATAAAAAATTTTGACTTTCAAGCGCAAATAAATAAATTTTTAACAAAAAAGTTAATTTCGACCAAGAAAGATGAATTTTTATTTAAAAAGTTAAATTTTTAAGCAACAAAATTAATTTTAAGCCCAAAAGATGAATTTCCTACCAAAAAGACGTACTTTTAACAAAAAATTTCAATTTTTGAACAAATGGTTGAATTTTCAACCTGCGATGATAAATCTTCAACCAAATGATCGATTTATTTATCCAAAAACACGAATTTTCATGAAAGCAGTTAATTTTTCGACCAGAAAAGATGACTTTTTCAAAAAATATTAGAATTTTCAACAAAATAATCAAATTTTCAACAAAATAGTGGAATTTTTATCAAAAAAGTTAATCCTCAACCAAATGGATGCATTTGAACTGAAAATTATAAATTTTTAAACAAATAGTTACATTTTTTACTGAAAAACATCAATATTAAAAAAATAATGGAATAGTTTAATTGTCGGTTTAAAAAATTTATTTTTAACCAAACATGAAACGAATTGTTATCAAAATATTCAAATTTTCAACCAAAGCAATGAACCTTTAACTGAAAAAATTAGTTTTCAACTAATTAGTAGAATTTTCAACAAAACAGTACAATTTTTAATAAAAAAATGAATGTTCAACAATATAGTTGTATTTTCTACAAAATAATTAAATTTTTAACGAAATAATAGTTTTCAACCAAACGAGACGAATTCTGAACGAAAAATATAACAGTAGCCTTTTTAATAAAAACAGACATTCACCCAAAAATATAGTTGGATTTTCTTATTGGGTTAAAGTTCTAAATGTTATCTAAATTTGTAATGTTATTTCCACTTATACTACCCCCTTATTATCAACTTCAGCCCCCCCCCCCTAAAATGTTAACGCAGTTTATGGAAAGTATCCTTTGAAAGTATCTCACATACATATCAGACGAGAAATATTGAATAATAAATAACAAGGGCGAACATTAAGCTTCAAACTAGAATGTAATAGGTGGCGGCCCTGCGGACTCGACATAAAAAATCATTGGTCAATAAAATGGCGTCAAGCAAGGAACATTTGAGATACTGCATGCCTTTTGCATTCCAATTGAAAAATCATCATCGTGAAATTTCTGAAACCATTTTTAACACGTTTTACGTGTCACCGCACCTTCTTCTAAAGCTGGACAAATAATTCCGGTCTTTTCAGCTGAATTTGTTTCAATTGGAATGCAAAGAAAATTTAGTATCTCAAATGTTCCTTGTCGGATGCCATTTTATTGACTGTTGATTTTTGAGGGTAGGTTCGCAGGGCCGCCACCTATTATATTGTATTTTAAAGCTTAAGGTTCACCCTTACTATTCATTACTCAATATTTCTCGTCTGATATGTTTTTGTTGTTTTCATTGTCGGCTTTACTATTAGGTCTACAAATCAATTCGGTGCCTTTATTTTGAAGTCTTGTAACTCTTGGTCAAACTTAAATTTTTCCCGTACTAAGATTGTTCCAAAAAGCGAACCTTAAACTTCAAAACGCAATATAAGAGGTGGCGGTCCTGCTGACTTTACCTTAAAAATTATCAGTCAATACAATGGTGTCTGCCAAGCAGCATTTGAGACACCGCATGCTTTTTAAATTCCAATTAAAAAATCATCATTGTGAAACTTCCGAAACCACTTTTCATACCTTTTACGTGTCACCACACCTTCTTCTAAGGCTGAGCAAATAATTTTTGTCGGTTCAGCTACATTTAAAAAAAATTTTATTGTATTCACTCATGATTTTTTAGGTAAAGTCCGCAGGACCGCCACCTATTATATTGTGTTTTAAGCCTATGGGTTCGCCCTTTAAAACTATTGTAGGACGGGAAAAAATTTAAGTTTGACCAAGAGTTACAAGACATTAAAATAAAGGCACCGAATTAATTTGTACACCTGATAGTAAAGCCGATAATGAAAACACCAAAAAAATACCCGACGAGAAATAATAAAACATGAATAGTAAGCAGATACAAAAGAAAAACAATGTAAAAGTGCTAAAAACAAGATAATCAGAAGCTGAAAAAAAGAATAAAAGAATTTCACTAAGAACTCACGTAATGTATTTCTTGATCAATGTAAACAAGATAAAAAGGATCGATATTGAGCTAAGTGCCATCTTTCAAGCTAGGTGTCGAGGCTTTCATAATTTACTTTTTTTTTAATTTCTTTTTAAAAACTCGAGCTCATATTGTTAAAAGATAAAATAATTCAAATTATTATAACTCGATTAATTCATAACTATTCATTTAAAAAATTGATTCCTTACAGTATTCGCCGAGGTATTTTTCGAAAGAAATCCGTGACTTCTATTAAGCTTTCACTTTGTATACAAAAAGTAATTTTTGAAAAAGTTTCAAATTTATTTTTGAGCTTCATTCCTAAAGGTCAAGCATTTATTTTTTTCCCGAAAATTCTTATAATAATGAAAAGGGCGCCAACATTCTTGTCAAAAATTTATTGGACAAACTTGTTATAGATATTGAAAGAATTATAAATTACCGAAATAGATGGTATCAAAAAATAAATATATAATACATTCCCCTTGCTATTTGAAAATATTTTGTATAGTAAACAAATTTTTTTATATAACTGCTGAATGAAAATAACAAATATTTGATACAAAATAATTATTTTGTTCCGTGAAAATAAAAATTTAGTGTGCAAAATATTATTACTGTGCTGAAATAGTTATTTAAAAAAAAAAATTAATTCAATACAAATTTTTTTACTGTATTAAAAAATGAGGATTCGTAAGACATTTTTCAACACAATGTAAATTTGATTTTTTAAAGAATTTTGTATGCGGTAAACTATAAATCCGCTCTTGGAAAAACCTTAAAAATCTAATTCTGAATGGCTATCCTTAAATAATACCTAATATTAATTTTCAAATTGTCAAATTTTTAATGCTTCGAAACGGTTGAATTTTCAAAAGTGCATAAGATATAATAAGAGATAGCAAAATTTGAAAATTTTCTATACTTAATTAAACTTTTTTCGTCTTAAAGGTTTTCTAGTTTAAATTTTTCATAATTTAACGAATTTAATGTGGCACATTATTCGCCTCAAGTAAACTTTTCTTGCCCCGACGTCAATTTAAAAATTTATTATTTGAGAAAATTTTTTTCTACTATCATATTTTTGCTTCACAACTCATCCCTGTGGTCAAAAATTCTACTATTTCTTTAAAGATTTAACCACCCTTTTAAAACATATTTTTAGCTGAAAATTAAGTTTTCTAACTTCAAATTTGACTAATCCATTTTTCGGCTGAAAATTGATTATTTTTAGTTGAAAATTTAAGTAGGCATTACATTTTTTATTGAAAATTTGTCTTTTTGTTGAAAATTCAAATCGTATTTCATTTTTGGTGAAAAAATGGATCGTTTTTTTTAATTCTACTATTTAATTAAAAATTAACTTCTTTGTTGAAAGTTTCACTATTTGGTTACGAAAAAAAAATTTTGTTGAAAATTCGTCTTATCTAATAGAAAATTAATCTACTTGTTAGAAAAACTATTTGGTTGAAAATTCGTTTTATTTTGGTTAAAAATCAATTTTTTAAGTGAAAATCCAACTATATTATTTTTTGTTTAAAATTGATATAAAAGTTGAAGTATTTTTTTTTTAAATTAATTATTTTGTTAAAAATTAAACTATTTGTTTAAAAAGTCATATTTTTTGCAAATTTAACTTTTTTTGTTGGAAATTCGTCTTTTTCAGTAGAAAATTAATCTAGTTGGTAGAAAATCCATCTTTTTCTGTGAAAGATAAACTGCATTGTGAAAAACGAATTTGATCAGTTTATCTCTTTAACTGAAAATTTTACTATTTTGTTCAAATTCATTTTATTCTTGTTGGAAATCAATGTTTTTAACTGAAAATTTAACTATTCCATTTATAGTTAAAAATTGATAGTTTTTATTTGAAATTCTACTATTTGGTTAAAATCAACTTTTTCCTCAAAACTTTAATTATTTGTCAAAAATTTAATTATTTGTTAAAAATTTCATTGTTTTATTTAAAATTGAACTGATTTGTTAAATTCAACAATTTTTTTAATAAGGCATAATTTTTCAAAAATTTATATGTTCTGTTGAACTTCCCTCTTTATGGATAGAAAAT
This sequence comes from Amphibolips quercusostensackenii, assembly GCA_032357855.1. Lineage (NCBI taxonomy): Eukaryota > Metazoa > Arthropoda > Insecta > Hymenoptera > Cynipidae > Amphibolips > Amphibolips quercusostensackenii. The sequence goes on along the minus strand of JAUELO010000023.1, from coordinate 8,978,331 downwards.
TCCTTCCTCTTGACTCCAAATTCACATTTTCTAGTAAAAAATTTCTTTGTTAATATATATTTTTTAATCGAACGGGTTAGTTGATAATTCATCCTTATAGGCTTAAAAGTCAACTGCTTTCTGAAACATTAGACTTTTTAGCTTGAAAACTCAACTCTTTCTTTAAAATTTCAAAATTTTCAAGACACTCAATTTTTTTATTTTAATTTTTTCAAAATTAAACGCATTCAATTTGACACACAGTTGAAATCTAAGCGTTTTAATTTTACATTTTAAAATAACTATAAAATTTATTCGTCCAAATATTGGTAAATCTAAAATTCTTGAAAATTGTTTAATTCTGATGAGTTTATTAATGATATTGTTCAATGTTGAACGTTTCGAATTTCAGATTTTTTAAATTCGAACGTTTGGATAGGGGAAACTTCCCTGCAGTGGATAACGCAATATGCAGTCAATAATCATTAATTAGGAGCAGAAATAAAAGACAAAAATTGATATAAATTTTAACTTATAAAACTGAATAGTATCCTAAATATTAACTAAATGTAGTTAATTTTTTTTGCATATATTATTATTTTTAATTGATGATTATATTCTGTAGGTTGCATTATCCACTGTGAGGAAGTTTCCCCTAATTGAAAGTTTGTCTGCACAAATGCCAACCAAAATTTATTCTTCAGACAAAAGAGTTTTCTCAGTGCAGATTATTTTTTTTTAAATTGCTCATTACATTATTCACCTACCTTCCGAAGATTTAAGTATAATAAAATTCAAACTTTATTTCTGACATGCACTTCAGAACAAATTACATCACTTGTTATCTAAGAGATATGTAAACCGTCTACTAGGCCCCGATATTAAAAATGTGCAATTTGAGAGGAGAGTCGTGTATGGTCAGAAGTGAAAGTAAAAGTAACAATCAAAACATAATCTAGGTCTGGGTCTGATGTTCCGCCCAAGGGAATAATAAAACTAGTTTTGTCAAAGTGATTATAATTTCTCTATGAATGAATGACCTTAGCCGAAGGTTGGATCAAAGGTTGGACTAAATTAAGTCAAAGAATTTCATCTATTTTCCATAGATTAGGTCTTCTTCCGATTTTTCACCATTAAAACTCGGCTGCGAATTTATGACAAAATTGATAAAAATAACATTACTGATGATGTTATTGTAAATAAACAACATTATTTTTAATAAAAAAATGTTAAAACTTTCAAAAAATATTTGAAGGGTTGCAGTACAGAACTAGATAACAAACAAATCGGAATTACTCAGAAGAGCGAAAAAGCATTCTGTAAAATCAAAATCGCCACTAAGAAGTAAAAAAATAATCCACTTCCAAGATGATGCATTGCCGATTCAAATCCAAAAGAAAACTAGATTAGAAAAAGTTATCCAGTTTCAAGGGAATAGACGTGTCAGTTGACAACCTCAAAGTGACACTAACCATAAAATGGAAAAGGCTCCGTTGCGGATTGCGACAGAAATAATAAAAATAATATTACTGATGATGATATTTCAAATGAAAAAGATAATTTTCAATGAAAAATTGTTAAACTTTTAAGAAGCATCTTAAGGATGGGAGTACAAAACAGACCTAGATAATCTAAAAATCGGAATTTTTTAGGAAAGCGAAAAAATATTCTGTAAAATCGAAGTCGCCACTTTAAGGTAAAACAAAAATCCACTTCCAAGATGAGGCGTTGCTGATTAAAAACAAAGTTGATGAGAAAAAGTTATCCAGTTTCGAGGAAATAGATGTATCAGTTGACAATATTAAAGTGACGCTGAACAGAAATTGGAACTAGCTCGGCTGCGGATTGCGAAAAATACACACAATCGTCAGTTTCAATAGAAGTTAAAACTTACTTCCAAAATATTGAGTTTCTGAATGCGGGTGAAAAAGATTTGATATCAAGACGTTATCCTATTCAGTGTAAATTATCCGAGAATTTTGAGGTTACAATTTCACAGATTGTAAAAATCAGCTTTCGGTCAAAATTCAAAGTAGAATTATTAATTGTTTTCAAAAATAAAAACTTGCTCCAGAGATATGGAAATGGAGAATGAGAATAATAAATGTTTGATACCAAAAAACAGTTCTGTCTTGAGAAAATCGAAATTTAGTCACTATATTCAAAAATATTATTAACTTATTTTATAAAAAAGAAACACAAGAGTTGTAGGGAATTTTTTTCCACCAAAAACAAGCTATGATTTACTGAAATTAAATAATTTTTTGAACATAACTAAAAATATTATTAAAATAATTATTTTTTGTAAGTTTTGAACTTTTTTCGTAAAAAATGTTTTTTCTCTCATAAAAAATGACTGATAATATTATTTTGATTCTTAAAATCGCAGAAAACCTTTGTTTTCTAGAGAACTGATTTTTTTATGTGATAAGTGCTTCAATCTGTCAGCATTACAATTACTAAAAAAAAGTGTAATGAAAAGTGAAATGAGGAAAAGAGCTATGAATTACAGAAACAAGTTTATTGGGAATGCAATAAATTCAATTAGCTCTAGTCTAATAGAATGATTGAATTAATGTAATAATCACTTGTTCTCTTTAAAAGTTAAACAAAAAATGTATCATTAAAAAGAAGTAAATAAACAAAGAAATTAATTAAGTAAGTACATTTAGATTTGACAAAAATGATATTTTTTAGTAAAATAAAATTATTAATATATTTATCATCTTTAGAAATTCTTTAATATTAATTTAAAATCATAGTTTATTTGAATGCTCAACAGTCTAAAATAGTTGAATTGAGGCCTTGAAACTGAAGTTTCTTTTTCTTAAAACAATAAAATTGAAACATATTTGTTATGAAATTTCTTTATTTTTGGAGGTTTCCAATTTCAAAACAGTAGAGTTATAGAGAATATTTTCTATGAAAAACTAAGCCTTAAATTATTAAAATTTAACCGAATTCAAAAATTGAAAAAAAGTGATAGTAAACAAAGTTTAATTACAAAAACTATTGTTAAAATAATTATTTTTCGTAAGTTTTAAATTTTTTTCGTAAAAAAGTAATAGTCTCTTTCATGAGAAATGACTGATAGCATTATTTCATTCCTTAAAAAAATAGGAAACTTTGTTTCTAGACCTGATTTTTGGCACGATCCAGAATAAATTCCAAGCAATGAATAATTAAGAATATAATTTGTAAAATTTAAGTCTTGAAAATGAGAAGATTTTAAAACCAGAAATTAAAAATTTTATTATTATTTATTTGAAAATGTTACAAAATATTGAACATTTTGAACTCAAGTTAGAAAAAAGCAATTTTGAATTGAAAAGCTCAAATTGTGCAATTTTAAATATTGAAATCATATATTTTTTAATTTTTAATGCAATTTCTTAACCATATAATTTTTCAATTTTGAGTTGAAGAATTCAAGAAATGAATTTTTCATGATTGGAAAGTATTTGATTGGAAAACCTCAAGAATTAATAATAATTCTAAATGAAGTGTCAAAAATTAAACGATTTTAAATCAAAAATTAAAAATTAGATTATTTAAAATCCAGATAGATAAAAATTAAATTATCTGTAACAGATGCCTCAGTAAGTGAATAATGTCTATAATTTTGAATAGCTATAATTTTAGAGTTCTGACTTTTAATGTTGAACTCTACATTTTTAATTTTTCTCTTTATGAAGTTTAAGTTTTGTAAATAAAATTCAAATCTTTCAATTTAAAAAAATATAGTCAAGAATTTGCAAATAATTAATTTTTTAACGAAAAAAAAAAGAAAATATTTATGCTCTACTCACCGAATTTCGGTGAGCCTGGGCACGGCCTTTATTAATTTAAATAAATTTTGAAATAAAAATTTTTTTCATCAATAATTAAATTTTGAATTTCGCCCTCTTCCAGCTCCTTTAGGCTTTTTTGCTTTTTATTTGAAACGTTATTCTTATAATAATTCAATTTTAATGATTTATAATTCAAAACTTTTTATTTTGAACAGTAAAAATGACGGTGAATGTATTTTTTGATCTTAGAAAAAAAATGTTAATCAATTTTAGTAAAGCTTTGACTTTGATACATTCAAAATAGTTTTCAAATTAAAATTCTCAAAATTTAATGCATCGAATTGAAATTATTGAAATTTAAACGTTACAAATTTTTTTTATTTAATTTTAAATGTTTTTAATTAGAAATAATACAATTTAAATTCCTTTGAATTTCACATGAACCAATTTTCATAATTCTATTCTGAAAATATTCCAATTATAATTTTTTGAAATTATCCTGTTTGCAAAATTTGAATCTGAAATAATTCAATTTCGAGATTCTTCAATTCAAAATAAAATTCTTGAATTCTGAACGCTTTGAATTCGAAATGATACAATTTCAACTCCTTTGCAATGAAACTATCCAATTTACAAAATTTTAGTCTGAAATTTTTTTATTTTGAGAGCTTTTGATTTAAAATTGTTCTATTTCAAATACTTTCAATTTTTAATTATTCAGTCAAAAACGCTTTTATTCGGAATTGATACAAGTTCGATTACTTTTCGTTCAATTCAAAATAGTGTTTTTTTTCAAATTTTACCTAATCTAAAATTGTTTGATTTTTAACGTTTTTAATTCAAAATTGATCATTATATTTGTTTAAAACTTCAAAAGATTTTAATTAGAAATGATTAGTTATTAATAGAAACCGCGCCTCAGAAAGAGCCGCAACATTCAAATAAATCACCTGAAGTATGTAGAATTAAATGGTATTCAGTCATATTCAGGTGACTAATTTAAATAACTTAGGCCTTTTCTTGACGCACGACTTCAATTATTCTTTTCAATTGAAAAAAAATAAAAAATTTGTTTAATAATGAATTTAAAATTTGTTTATATTTTTATTGTTAAGAAATGAAAACCGAGAGGCTTAAATTGAAATCTTTCTGTCTTTACGAATTTCTGTGAGATAATTCTGAATGGCTGGTTCCAGCTGGAAGTATCCTTAAATATTTACATATACGTCATTTAAAGAAGTTTATTCTGAAGAAAGCAAAAACCACAATTTACTGACAAAAAGTTGTTCAGCCTTGTGCCACCTCTTTCAGAGAATTTTCTCCCTGAAAGTGACAAGGGTATATAGAAAACGTTCGAAAATAAACAGGATTTTTTTTATCGCATTGAGCATCAAGCAGCGGGATACGAAAGTGTTATAAACGCCATGCTAAATGCCTATGCGTTTGTTACCTAACGCAAAGAAATGAGAGAAAGAACGCTGAGGACCTGACCTGACAAAGCTGGAGAATGTGACATCATACTCTCATTTTCATTTTGCACTAGTTTCACATCTGAATGTGGACCAAAGAAAGTTATCCTGGAACAGGATTTAACATTCTTTTTGCAAAATTGTGAAATTAGGGAAATTGGCATGAAAAGAAAGTATAAAAAGAAAGGAAGTGATTGTTGGCCCATTAAGATAGGGCGAGAACCTCGGCAGAGATTTTGCTTTTGGATAGAAGTGTTGGCCAAGAGAGAAATTCGCATGGAAAAAAATTACATCCTTCTAGTGCTCCGCGCTTGATCGGATAAATGTTTAAACAATTTAAATAATTTATAGGTTTTATCGTTTAGACATCGTTTTCAATTCCTTTTTTTTATTTATACTAACTTCAGTTTCGGGCCTGAAACGTTGCGTTAATTATTAATTTTTTACCAAAAAATTCAAATTATCAATAAAATACCAGAATTTTCGATGAAATAGTTGAATTTTGAACTAAAAAAAAAATTAATTTTCAAACAAAAAGTACGATTTTTCAACAAAATAGTTACATTTTCAATCAGAGAGATAAATCTTCAACCAAAGAATATAAATTCTTAATTAAAAATATAATAGTTGATGTTTCAGCCAACAAATATTTTAATTTTAGATCAAGAACAGTCGAATTCAACCAAGAAAGTAAGAATTTTTAACAAAATAGTTAAATTTGTAACCAAAGAGGTGAACTTTCTACTAAAATGATAAATCTTCTACCAAAAAAATTCATTTTTAATAAAGTACTTAACCGATCAACCAAGTATTTGCATTTTTAACCAGAAAAGATACAATTTCTACTTAAAAAGATGAATTTTTAAACTAAAAAGGCAAATTTTCAACAAAATAGTTAAATTTTCAACCAAAAAGATTTTTCGGTCAAGAAAGAAAACAATTTCAACTAAAGTATAATTTGAAAGAAACCTCATTTTCAATACAAAATAAAACTTTCGTATAACTATCTATTTCTTAAGTTTATTTGTAAGTTTGTTTTTCAAGGTTATATAAATATAATTTTTCTACATTTTTGATAAAATTCCACTTTTTTTTTTAGTTCTGATTCGCTAAAAAATTATCTAGTTAATTTTTGGTTAATTTTGATGTTAGAAAAATTTTTTTGCTGGATCTAGAAAGCAAGTTAAAAGTTCTATTAGATCCAAGACGGGAAAATAAATTCCTAATTTTGATAATTTGCATCATCCACTGCAAAATTTAAACATTCATAACTTTGCAAAACAAACTTATTTAGAAGGTAAAATTCATACCACTTCTTAAATTCTTTTAAATTAAAATTGTAATTTCAATTTTTTCAATTGAAAAAGGTACAAAAAGTTACAAATTTTCTAAAATAGGTGAAAAAGGTAAAAAATTTCTAAGATAGGTTTAAAAAGGTGATTCCTCTTCAAAAGCATAAGACATTTTTCGAAAAATTAAAAAAAAAAATTGTGTAACAATTATTCAATTTTCTCAATATTTAAAAATTTTTTTAAATTGTAATTTGGGAAAAGTTTTTACAAATCTTGAAATACAAATGGGAGTATCGCAATCACGTGAGTTATAAAAAGAGCATTCATGACTTTTAACACTCGGAATTGCAAAAATAAAGATAAATTTCTGTTAAAGAAAAAATGAACTTAACATTCGAAATAAAAAAAAAATTTTTTTATTCTTTTATTTTATTTTTGTTGGTTAAAAATTCAACTATTTTGTCATAAAATTTTAATATTTTTTTGAAAATTTATATTTTTTGTCTGCGAATTTATTTTTTAACCGAAAATCTAAGTATACCATTTATTATTGTATATTTGTCCCTTTTTAGCTGAAAATTTAACTATTTGATGAGTAATTGATGTATTTTGTTAAAAATTTGTCTTTTGTGGTGAAAAAATGTGATCTTCCGTGAAAATTCAACTTACTTCTTGCTGAAAATTCGTTTTTTTTGTTTGTTAAAAACTGAACTTTTTTGTGTGAAAATTAAACTATTAGTTGATGATTCATGTATTTTGTTTAAAAAGTTGTCTTTTTTATGGAAAATCGATCTTGCTTGAAAATTCAACTACTTAGCTGAAATTCACGTATTTTTGTATAAAATTAATTTTCTTGGATGAAAATTCATCTTTTGGATGAAAAATTTAAATATTTTGTTGAAAAATCGTTTTCTTTTGGTTGGTGGAAATTAACTTTTTTAACTGAAAATGTATCTATTTCATTTGTTATTGTATATTTACCCTTTCTACTTAAAACTTAAACCATTCCATTAAAAATTCATGTATTTTTTAAAAATTTGTCTTTTTTGGTAGAAAAATAATGTTCTTGGTTGTAAATTCAACTGCTTGGTTGAAAGTTAAACTAGTAAGTTGAAAATTCATTTGTTGTCTGGAGATGCATAATTTCAATTAAAAATTCATCTTTTTGTCTGAAAATTTAACAATTTTGTTGAAAATTCGTTTTTGTTTGTAAAAAATCAATTTTTTAATTGAAAAGTTAACTGTTCCATTTTTGGTCGAGAATTGATCTTTTTTAGTTGAAAATTCAACTATTTGGTTAAAAATTCGTTTGTTTCGGTAGAAAATTAATCTTCTTGGCTGAAAATTCAACTATTTAGTTAAAAATTAATCTAATTTGTTGATAATAAAACGACTTTTTTCATTCTCTCTTTATTTGAAAATTTAACGATTCAGTTAAAAAATCATCGTTTTTTCGTTGAATATTTATTTTTAACTGAAAATGTAACTATTACATTTTTGGTGGAAAATTTATCTTTCTCAGTTAAAAAATGTAGCTGTTACATTATATCCCAAAAGGAAAAAAATTACCTTTTTCCGAAGTTTTTAACCCCCCCCCCCTCTCTATGCACCAGACCGTAACATATCCTTTGGACCCCCCACCCTCAACGCCGTTACGTAACATTTTTTTTACACATGTTTGAAAGCATAATATACGTTCCCTGAATAAAAAAATGTTTTTTAAAATGAAGTATAATCTGGAAATAAATAAAGCAATATTTTGATGTAACCCTGAATGCTTTTTCAATATTTTGTTTAGTCATACAAATACAGGTATAACTTGATGTAAGTACTTATTAAAATTCATCAATACAAAAAAATTTGCAATACTGTAAATAATATGAAATAATATTAATAATAATACAACATAAAAATTTCAAATAAATATTTTTTTCTTAAAAGTTTATAGGATTTTACAAAATATTTGGAAAAATTCGAGTCTTTTTAAAAAATGTTTAGGATTTTTAGAAGTTTGGAAGAAATCAAGAAATATTAATAAATTTTCGGAAATGTTTCCAAGTTTCTTAATATTTATAAACTATTTAAAGCGTCTTAAATTTCTAAAAATATTTTCAACGACTTGAATTTTTTTTTTAATTTTGAAAAACTATTTAAAATATAAAAAATTGTCTAATAATCTTTTACATTTTCCTAGGAGTTTTAAGAAAATTTGTTTATTCTCTTGAAATCTTGTGGAATTCTTTCGTAGCTTCTGCAGTTTTTTTTTTAATTTTTTAAAAATCTACAGTTCTAAAAATCTTTTGAAGTTTAAAATTCTGTTTGAATCTCTTTAATTCTTTTAAATATTTCTTGAATTTAATCGATTTTTATTTTTATTTTTCAATCTTGACAAATTAAAACATTTTCTTTAAAATCTTCTACGCACTTTTTCGAAATTTTAGGAAATCGTGTAAGATGTTTAAAAATCTTTTTTAATTATCACTCAGAGTTCATTTTTCAATATAAAAAAATCATAAAAAATTTTCACACTAATCTTAAGATAATTCTTTTTCTAATCTTTTCAAACCATCTAAACCTTCTAATCTTAACCAATTATTCAAATTTTTCCTGCATTTTTTCAAATTCTGCAAAATTAAAAAAAATTGCCTAAAAATCTTCCAGAATTTTCTTTGACAATTTCAGAAATCTTTTAAAATGTTTTGAAATCTTCTTAAATATATATAAAATATTTTTAAAAATTATTTTAATTTTTCCTAGGAACCTACATTTTTTTCATTTTCATGAAACCTTACAAAATACTTCAAAAATCTTTATAAGTTTAAATTATTTTTTAATCATTTCTAAGCTTATAAATATCTCTTATTCTCACACGAATTTTTTCTTATTATTATGAAATATGTATGGCGATATTTCAAAAAATCTTTAATAATCTTTTACACTCTTTTTAAAAATTTCAGGTACTACAGTCGAATCGGGATTTAGTGCTGGTTTTGGGACTAATGAAGGAACTAAATCTAGATGCTCTGATCGTAAACAAATCCTGTTTTTCGCGCTTGATTGACGGCTAACGACCTCCCCTTCTTGCCCCGCTACTCCTCTCACACTAGATCGCCGCGCGGCATCAATTCCCGAAAGAAATAAATCAAAGGGAACTAATCTCGATTCGACTGTAATTAAAAATATTTTGTAATCGTTTTTAATTTTCTTTTAGAATTCATTACATAACAATAATTTAAAATTTTTCCATTTTTATTCTGTTGGCAACCTGCAAAATTCAGTTTACATACAATTTTTTTTTTTAATCTTGAAAAATTAAAGAAAATGGTCGCAAAGTCTTCCATATTCTTTTCCCACACATCTTGAAATCATTAAAGCTTAAAATTATTCTTTTAAAATAAAACCTAAACTATTTCAAATTTTCCCAGAAGTCTTGAATAAAATTTAATCTTCTCATATTTTTCATAATTATTAAAAAGCTTCTTATTTTTTCGTAATTCTTCAAAAAAAGTTTTTATTTATTGTAGTGTGGTAGTGAAGTGTTAAGAACAAAAATAACATTATTAAACAATCATCTACCATTAAATTTTCTCTTCTATCAATAGTTAATGTTTAGAAACACTTAGCAATAAATTTTATGATGAAGTAAAATTATTTATGTAGAAATTTTGATAGATAAATTTGATGGTGCAGAAAATTAATGAATTAAAAAGGTTACGTAATCAGGTCAAAATACCTCCCAAATAACAGACCGTAACAAAACACGACCCCCCCCCCTTTTAATGTTACGTGATATGTGAACGCTCCCATATTAAAAACAAAATTATCTAACGGAATAAAGTTTTGAAGGAAGAGTCGATATAAAAAGAAGCGTAATCACTGTTTTTTAAGAAGTGAATGATAAAAAGTAATTTAAGATAAAGAATAGTATGAAGCAATTTCCAGTGCAGTGGAAATTATGAAAGGGAAGATATGAGACGAATATCGAACACAAGTGTCAAATGACACTTTTTGAGTTTCGGCTTGTTACAAAGTTCGGATCAGAATTAAATTCCCGCAGAGAACAAAGACGTTCGTCCGCTGATATAAATTAATGTACAATTGTACAGTCATTATTCTCGAGTGCATGAGTTGATTAATTCTTCTGCCTCATACGTCTTTATTTTTTATATCACAACCTGTCATTTTATGATCGACATGACAGCTACGATGCCATACGCTGAACTCGTGCCTTATGAACCTCAATTTGATATTTTAAAAACATTTAATATTTGAATCATAAAATTGAGGGTTTGCAATTTTTTTTAATCTAAGAAAGCCCATTTTGGTCACAATTTTCTATTGATTGATAAATAACGAGGGCCGTTTAAAAATATTCAATTTTCAACCAGAAAAAGAATCATTTTTGACCAAATTTTTAAATTTTCAACCAAGAAGATTAATGTTCTACCAAAGAAATGA
>JAUELO010000023.1:8935146-8945711 GCA_032357855.1 Amphibolips quercusostensackenii | reverse complement strand
ATTTCCCGGGATCAAGAATCGATTCCGAGGAATCGAAGAATCGGCACCAAGAATCGATTCTTATAAGGAATCGGAATTGACTTGGACATCCCTAATCCATGCGCACTGAAGTGTGGTCTAGAACGGTTTTCAGGTTAAGAACAGAGCTGCGTGTTATGTAGCGAAGGCATGTGCACCGAGGAGCGCTCTAGAATCATTTTTAGGTTTATTTATTCATTTATTTTAGGCAGCCCTGATCCTGATTGAGGTATAGAGAGAGAATAGCTGACGAAATGGACGTAAGAACTCGTAGCCAAGCATGGCAGGAGGGGTGAGGTCCAGTCTGTAAGGGGGATTTTGACTATGTACGTTCCCCCTTACCGATTGAGGGGGACACCGTGCACCAGGCACGCTGAGTCTATGAGTGAAAATTCAATACTTTGGTTGAAGATTTAGGTATTTTATTGTAAATTTATCTTTTTTGGTAGTAAATTCATCTTTTTGGTTGAAAATTCAGTTACTACTTGGTTAAAAAATTAACTTCTCTGTTAAAGATTCATTTTATTATTCGAAGAGTCATCTCTCTTACTGAAAATTCAAATATTTTGTTGAAAATTTTTGTAAAACCATTTTTTTAACATAAATTTAATTATTCTATTTTTGGTTGAAAATTCAGCAATTGGGTTAGAAAGTCATATATTTCATTGCAAATTTATCTTTTTTGGTAGAAAGTTAATCTTCATTGGAAATTGCACTTCTTTGTTAAAATTCATTTTATCATTTAAAGATCCATCGCTCTTGCGGAAAATTCAACTATTTGGCTAAATATTCTTTTTTTTTAAATAAATTTTGTTATTGAAAATTTAACAATTTGGTTGAAAATGTATATATTTCACTGTAAATTTATCTTTTTGGTGGAAAATTAATCTTTATGGTTGAAAATTGAACTTCTCTGTTAAAAATTCATTTTATTATTTGGAGAGCCATCGCTCTCGCTGAAAATTCAACTTTTTTGTTGAAAATGTTGTTTTTTTTTATATTTTTTTAAAATTTAAATTTCATTCTTCTTTTTTTGGTTAAAATTCAACAATTTGGTTAAAAATTTATGTATTTTATTGTAAATTTATCTTTTTATGGTAGAAATTTAATCTTTTTAGTTTAAAATTTTTGTTGAAAAATTGCTTTTTTTAAATAATTTTTTTGATGAAAATTTCATTCTTCTTTTTTTAGTTGAAAGTTAAACAATCTAGTTAGACATTTAAAAATTTTTTTGTAGATTTACCTTTTTTGGTAAAAAATCAATCTTCTTTGTTAAAAATTCATTTAACTATTTAAAGATCCATCTCTCTGGTTGGAAATTCAACTACTTTTAAACATTATTTTCATTTTTTAAATTAACTTTTCAACAAAAAATTACATTATTCTATTCCTGGTTAAAAATTCAACAATTTGGTTGAAGATATGTGTATTTTATTTTAAATTTATATTTTTTGGTAGAAAATTAATCTTTTTGGTTCAAAATTCAGTTACTGATTTGTTGAAATTTTAACATCTTTAATAAAAAATCATTTTATTATTTGAGGAGCTATCGGTCTTGCTGAAAATTCAACTATCATGTTGAAAATTCGTTTTTTCTTAAATTTTTGTAATTGGAAATTTCATTCTCTTATTCTTGGTTGAGAATTCAACAATTTTGTTAGAAATTTAGATATTTTATTCTAAATTTATCTTTTATGGTAGAAAATCAATCTTCTTGGTTGAAAATTCAGTTACTACTTGGTGGAAAATTTAACTTCTTTGTTAAAGATTCATTTTTTTATTTAAAGATCCATCTCTCTGGTTGAAAATTCAACTACTTTTTTAGATTTATTTTTTCAAATTAATTTTTAACCGAAAATTTCATTATTTTGTCTTTGGTTGAAAATTGATCATTTTTGGTTGAAAATTCAACAATTTCGTTGAAAATTGATGAATATTGTAAGTTTGACTTTTTTGGTACAAAATTAATTTTCTTGATTGCAAATCGAACTTGTTTGTTAAAAATTCATTTTATTATTTGAGAATCATCTCTCTTGATGAAAATTCAACTATTTTGTTGAAAATTGTTTTTTTTTTTTTTTACTTCAAATTTTATTTTTTCATTTTTGGTTAAAAATTTAACAATTTGGTTAGAAATTTAGATATTTTATTGTAAATTTATCTTTTATGGTAGACAATTAATCTTCTTCGTTGAAAATACAGTTATTATGTGGTGGAAAATTCAACTTCTTTGTTAAAGATTCATTTTATTATTTAAAGATCCATCTCTTTGGTTGAAAATTCAACTACTTTTTTAGATTTATTTTTTTAAATTAATTTTTTAACCAAAAATTTCATTATTTTGTCTTTGGTTGAAATTGATTGTTTTTAGTTGAAAATTCAACAATTTCGTTAAAAATTAATAAATTTTATTGTAACATTAACTTTTCTTGGTAGAAAATCAATCTTCTTGATTGAAAATTAAACGTCTTTGGTAAAAATTCATTTTATTATTTCAAGAGCCATCGCTCTTGCTGAACATTCAACTTTTTTTTTTCAATTGTTTTTTTTCAATTTTTTTTTACCTTAAAATTTAATTTTTCTATTTTTTGTTGAAAATTTAACAATTTGGTTAGAAGTTTATATATTTCATTATAAATTTATCTTTTCTGGTAGAAAATTAATCTTGTTGGTTGAAAATTCAGTCAGTACTTGGTTGAAATTTAAACTTATTTGTTAAAAATTCATTTTATTATTTTAAAATTTATCTTTCTAGTTCAAAATTCAACTACTTTTCTAGATTATTTTAATTTTTAATTAATTTTTTAACCGAAAATTTAATTATTCTATTTTTTGTTGAAAATTCACCAATTTGGTTGAAAATATATGTATTTTATTGTAAATTTATCTCTTTTGGTAGGAACTTAATCTTTTTGGTTGAAAATTAAATTACTTAGTCAAAGATTGAGCTTCTTTGTTGAAAATTCATTTTATTATTTGAAAATCTATCTCTCTTGCCGAAAACTCAACTATTTTGTTGAAAACTGTTTTTTTAATTATTTTTTTTTTTTTACTGAAAATTTCATTTATCTATTTTTGGTTGAAAATTCAACAATTTAGTGGAAAATTTATGTATTTTATTGTAAATTTTTCTTTAGTAGAAATTTATTCTTTTTGTTGAAAATTCAAATTCTACTTGGTTGAAAATTTAACTTCTTTATTAAAAATGCATTCCATTATTTGAAGAGTCATCGTTCTGGTGGAAAATTTAACTATTCTTTTTAATTGAAAAAATGTAATTCTTTTAAATTGAAATATAATTATTATATTTTTGGTTGAAAATTAATCGCTTTTAGTTGAAAATTTAACATTTCCGTTGGAAATGTATGTATATTATTGTAGTTTCGTCATTTTTGGTAGAAAATTAATCTTTTTGGTTGAAAATTAAATTACTTAGTTAAAGATAGAACTTCTCTCTTAAAAATTCATTTTATTAATTCAGGAGCAATCTGTCTGAAAATTCAACTAATTTGTTGAAAATTATTGTTTTTAAATATTTTTTTAATTGAAAATTTCATTATTGTATTTTTAGTTGAAAATACAACAAATTAATTAAAAATGTATGTATTTTATTGTAAATTTATGTTATTTGGTAAAAAAAATTAATCCTATTGGTTGAAAATTTCATTATTATTTGGTTGAAAATGACACTAGTTTGTTGAAAATTCATTGTATTATTTGGAAATCCATCATTATGGTTGAAAATTCAACTATATTTTTTCAATTCTTTTCTTTTAAATTAATTTTTTAACCTTAAATTTAAGTATTTTATTTTTAGTTAAAAATTGATCCTTTTTAATTGAAAATTTAACAATTTGGTTGAAAATGTATTTTATTGTGAGTCCGTTTTTTTTTGGTAGAAAATTCTTTCTGTAAATTTAAAATTATATTACTTGGTTCTAAGTTAAAATTCTTTTCAAACATTTATTTCATTATTTGAAATTTCATCTCTCTGGTTGAAAATTCAACTATTTTATGATAAATTGTTTTTAAAAATAATTTTTTTAACTGCAAATTTATTCATTATATTTCTATCTTTAACTTCATAATTTTCTTTGCATTTAGAATAGATGAACAAATAACGCTTTATTAATCATACAATATTTCAGCTATTTTCAATATTATTTAAATGTAGAAAATATACATTGATTATAAGAAAAATGTTCCGTTTTTAAATCAATTCAAATACTAATCCTATTGAGAGGAAAATCAGATTATTTACAAACTCAAGATTGCTCACAATTAAAATTTTAACATTTTTTATATCAAAAAGTGACATAGGCGCGCGCTATAAGCGCGCCCATGACTATTTAATATATATAAAGTACAGTTAGACACTTCAAGTTGGTGACAAGTCTCTCCACCAAAAAAAAACATGCGCGTGATTTTTTTGTTTTGTTTTAAAAAATTTTTATGTTAAAATTTAATATTAAAATAAATCAGTACCGTTTTACTTATTAGGAGTGTTCAAAAAAGGTAACAGTTTTTCTGACGTTTTGTGACGTAGTGGAGATTTATTTTTAAATGAAAATTGATCGCTTTCAGTTGAAAATTCAACTATTAAATTTTTCATTTACAGTTTACATTTTCTGCTTGATAATTCAACTATTTAGTAGAAAGCTAAACTGCTTTGTTAAAAATTCATTTTATTGGTTAAGGATTTTACTACTTTCTTAAAAATTCTTTTTTTTTTGTTGGACATTTGAAAATTTTTACTGTAAATTTTTACTGAAAATTAATTTCTTAAATATGTTTTGTTCACAATTATTCTTCTTGATAGAGAATGTAACTGGTTGGTTGAAAGTTGAAAATTTTTTAAAAATTATTTTGTTAGCTAAGTTTCCATCTCTTTGGTTGAGAATTAAACTATTTTGTTGAAAGTCAATTTTTTGAACTGAAAATGTATCTAATCCATTTTTGGTTGAAAATAGATCGTTACTCAATTACAAATTTAACTATCTGGTCGAAAATTAACTTATTTTAAAAATTTCTATTATTGTGCTGAAAATACAATTCTTTTGTTGAAAATTCGTCTCTGTCTTGAAAATTCAACAATTTAGTTGACATTTCTTTCTCTTTTGTTCGGAAAATCATTCTTAGATGAAAATTCATTTTATTTTTTTGTTTTAATTTAAAATTAACATCTTTTTTGTTAAAATATCATCTATTACATTTGCTGTTGAGAACTCACCTATTTTAATTAAATTCGACTATTTTTTATTTAAAATTCAAATTTTTTTTCGCTTAAAATATCAACTATTCTATTTTTCGTTAAGAATTAATCTTTTTTAATCAAATTACACTGTCTTCTAAGAAATTATTCTTGACTGGAAAATTCCACTATTTCGTAGAAAATGCAACTATTTTTGGTGAGGTTTAATCTTTTTTGTTTAAGAATTTGACCACTTGGTTGAAAATCCAACTGTTTGGTTAAAAATTAAACTATTTTGCTGGAAATTTGACCGTATCGCTTAAAATTGAATTAAATTTAATGTGATAACAACAGCGAAATTTTTAATAGAACTTATTCCCTTATCATATCTATATTTTTGTCAAAAATCATCCTATTCCCTTAACTTTTGAGAGAATTTTGGATCTGGACATTTTAATTGCTAAAATATTTGTTTCAAAGTAAATTCTGAGTTTAGTAAATTTCTTGCTCGAACAAATTTTAGGATACTTTGAAATGCTTTAAAATTCTTTTTAATATTTTGAGGTTCACAAAAATTAGGTTTAGGCACAGAAACACTAAAAATATTGAAATATTTCAAGATTTTAAAAAATTTGGCACATTATGCAGCATAAAAATAAAATTAGCAATTTTTGTTTAAAATAACCGATCTCCTGTGAAAAACACGAATATAATCTTAAAGTGTTCAAAAATCAAAATCTTGTTCGAACTACAATGATTTTTGTTTTAAAACTTTGATTTTATTAAAATTGTTAACAAATTATGAACATTTAATATCTAAAGTTTTGTTTAAAAGTTTTAATTTCTGGTGAAAAATGCTAAGAAAACCAAAAAAAGTAAATTGTTAAAAATTGGAAGCCTTAATGATGATATTTGTTCAAAACTGCTAATTCGAACAAAAAGCACTAACATTAAATATGTATAACATTTTGAATAATTTATTAGACGATTTAAAAGTTTTAATTCAACCTGTAAAGGAATTGAAAAAATCGCAAATTTTTTTCAGTGTGCATTATTTTTTCGATGGTTTTTCTTATTAAATGGTATTATTTGTAGATTTAGTTTTTCAAATTCCAACTTTTAGATATAAATTAACTTAATTAGTGAAAAGACAATCAGGTTTTTAATAACATTAATTCCAAGATTTCCGAAACATATCGTTACATCACTTTTTTTAGATATGATATCTCGTATCAATTTTGAAATGATAGAAAATTGATAGTATTTTTCTTGAAAATTAAAGAGTCTTTTTATCAACAGAACGATTCTCAGTCTTGTACCTAATAGCTAGAATAAATCAATTAAAAAAATTGTTTGACTAATGAGGTTTTTATTTTTATTTTTCAGCGTCATTATTGCCTCAGTGTGTTATACATACGTACAAAATATAAATTTAGAATAAATATTTATTTTTTTGAATTATTTTGTTTTGTTTTTAAGGTATTATTTATAAATTTACTGAAATTCTTGAGGAAATTAAAAAGTTTTTCAAGATTTCAGATAGAACAATAAAAGTTTTAATAACAAATTTAATCTTCAACAAAAAAATGAATTTTCAACAAAAAAAAATCAATTTTCACCCAAAAAAAATTAATTTTCAACCAAAAAAAAATTTCATTTTGAATAAGAACAGTTGAAATCGTCTAAAATAAGACGCATTTCCAACAAAACGGTTGAATCCTCAACTAAAAAATATTCATTTTCAACCAGTTGCATTTTTGACCAAAAGAGTTAAAATTTTTACCAAAGGAGACGAATTTTCTACAAAATAGTTTCTACCAAGGAGATTAATTTTCTAACAAACAATACGAATTTTTAACGAAATAGTTACATTTTCAACCAAAGATATGAATTTTTAATTAAAATTATAAATCTTCAATATAAAAAAAAATTCAACAAAGTATTTAGTTCAACAAAAAATGTAATTGTTGAAATTTTAACTAAAAAAATTTTTTTCATGAAATAAATTAAATTTACCTAAAAAAGAGGAACTTTCGACAAAATATTTTTAAAAAATCATGCATTATAATCTTTTAGATTTTCTTTGAAATTTTCAGAAACCCCAAAAACTTTAAGAAAACTTGTTTATTTTCTGGAAACCTTTAAAAATATACATTTCGTTTTAAATTTTTATAAATTTTTTCCAAGTTTTAATCTATTCTCGTAAATTTCTAATTTTTATACATATTTTGTTTGAAATTTTAGAAATTGATTTAAAAACTTTTAAAATCTTTTCAAAATTTCCCTTAATATTTATATTTCAGCAAAAAAGATAATTTCAAATTTTCCTAGGAATCTTTAAAAAATTGTATTCTCTGAAAACCTTTCAATAATCTTACGAAATTCTCCCTTTTCGAAAAAATCTAAATTTTGTTTACAAATTTTTTTTAATTCTTCCAAAGCTTTAAATTGTTTTCGCATCGTTTTAAAGCTTCTAAATATCTCTTAAACTTACTCAAATTTCTTCTAAATTTTTGTAATCTTAAAAAATTGAAAAATTGTGCTTTACAATATTTTACATTCCTTTTCGATATCTTAGGGAATCATTTTAGTTGTTTCGAACACTTTTTCAATTTTTCCCTACAATTTATTTTTCACACTAAAAAATCATTAAGAATTTTCCCAGAAATATTTAGGAAATTTTTTTATTCTCTCGAAACCTTTCAAGGTTCATAAAAAGCTCACTTTTTTCGAAATCTTCCAAAATCTACATTTTGTTCTAAGCTATTTGAAATCTTCTCGAAATTTAATCTATTTTCAAATGTCTTTAAAACCTTTGAAATTTTCAAATATCCATTGAAACAATTCAGTTTTCTTTACAAAAAAATTCACTTTGCAACATTTAAAAAAATGTTCTAGTATCTTTCAGATTCATTTTCGAGATATTCTGGAATTTTCAAAAATGAGGATTAATATTTTGATATGAAACCTTAATCACATTGAAAAATAATTTACAATTAAAACTTTTTCTTTCATCGATAATGTCTAGAAGCATTTGGAAATATATTTCGTCATGCAACAAAATCACTTATTTAAGAATAATTTTGATTTACAAAATTGATGGTGCAGAAAATTTGTAATCTTTATTAATAGATAAGCAAAGAGAAAACCAATCAGGTTTTTGACAACAATCTATGTGAGATATAGTTACACTACTTTTTTAGACAAAAAAAAAATTAATTAAAATTTAATGTATTGTAAAATGAAAGACTATTTCTAAAAACTTCTAGTATTATTTTTCAACAAATACATCTTTGCCTTAAGCTTTTCCTCTAGTAATATTTAAATAATGAAATTGTGGTTGAATATAATTAATTTTTGGAAGATATTTTTACTATTGAAAGATTTTAAAGTCCGAGATTTTAAAATCTGAATATGAATTTTAATGTTAAATTAATTACTTCCGAAAAATAATTTTTGAAGGCCTCGGTGGCGTAATTGGTTAATGATCTATTCATGGATAGTGGCATTCCCGGTTCAAATCTTGGCTGAGGCACATTTTTTCTTGTTTTTTTTTTAATTATTTGTCTAAAGTAATCGGTTTAACATTGCAATTTGTTTTAAATAAAATTATAGTTTATCAAAGATTTAGACCTGATAAACAATAATGCAGCTCTTAATATTACGTATTTTATTCATAGAATGACCCCAAGATCTCCGCCGCTGAGTTACATAACGAGGTAAGTTTTCTGTTTTCTGTTGAAAAGAGAGCGTCATGATACGAATGTAAATGGACTTTGGGTATACATGCACTGAAAATGAGGTCCCCAATGAGATAACATCGTCTTTCATTTGTTACTATATTTCGAAAAGAGAACCAAGAATTATCAAAGATCAAAGGTGTGCAATTAACAGTTTACAACCTCATTTGACTCATTATTATAATCACGCACCAGGAAAATGAAAGACAACTATAGGTGTGCCATAATGGATTTTAAGAAACAATTGTTCCTATTTTAAGGCTGTCCACTTCCTAGAAATTAGTGCAGAAAAATTTGATTTTTTGGTCACTTTTCAAAGAATTTCAAGTTGTATTTTAAACCATTTCTAAATACTTCAAACTATGTAAAGAATTATTTCCAATTTTTATGTCAAAAATTTGTTCAAATTTAACATTTCTAGCTTATTTTTGAATGCTTTGAACATCTTGTGCTTTCGATTTTGGATGCTTACTAGGATGGCCCTTATTTTTTACTTTTTAAATTTCTTTACTGTCATACCCAAGTTTTGTTCGGATGCCCCCAAAAGAATTATATTCAAATTTAAGCCAAATCGGTTAATATATAGGGGTGGTCCATTGATTTTTCATGGAAAAAAACAGCTTTTCGTAAATATAATATTTCAACGCAATGATGTGTTAAAAATAATTCCATGCTTCAGTATATTGTTCAGAATTCGTCAGAATTGTTGAAACAATTTTAACTTCGTTTAAATATTTTATTTTTTGAATTTTTCGAAAGATTCAAATATTTTTAGGTACTACTTTTTCTCTACGAATACTCTTATGTTTAAATAAATTCAAATTGTTCAAAAAATGTTATCAAGAGCGTTTCTGCAAAACAAGCAGATAACTCATACCAATTAAATCTGTGAAAAAATATAAAAAATTGTATTTCGAAAAATGGCGACAAGAAAAGATTTTTATTATTATTTTATTTTATTTTTTATTTCATAAATAAATTCGTTCAAAAATTTACAAGTATTCTTAAAAAACAAATTAGTACATAAAAATATTTAAATCTATCGAAAATTTAGTGAGATGAAATGTTTCTTTTGCTTTTTTTAGGTAAAGTATATACTTAAAAAACACGTCTTATTTAAATAATTGTCAAATTATTTAAGGAAAGTATTTCATTGTTATCATTGCTCAAAGAACTTACAATGCCTAGACAATACGTTCATTTCGAGACTTTACTAAAAAAAACAAACGCTTAGGCAAATTTAAATTGTTTAAACAATTAAAAACTCGCTCCAAATTCGATCTTAAGCGTTTTCACTTTATTTGTATTTATATTTATATAGTGCTCACTTCACGAGCACTTTGCTTCCCGTTAACAAATGTATTTGCTTCCTCATAGAGGAAGTATTGGTGATTTTTTAAATAATAGTCAAAATAAAACTTTTATTTTGATCACTTTAAAAATAGAAATCTACAAAAAATGCAAAACTACAAAATAATAAAAAAAATGAAAAATCAGACAAATCAAATTTTGTATTTGAAATAATAATTTTTCGTGCTAGAAAAGGAAAGAGCGAAGTTCTATCACACCCCAGTCCTTTTCTCAGTCTTGTTATTTTTTTACAAAAATTGTCAGAA
>JAUELO010000023.1:8892780-8903489 GCA_032357855.1 Amphibolips quercusostensackenii | reverse complement strand
TAGGTGTTAAGAGGGGAGTGTTTCTTGAGGAAGTGAGAGCAATAGGAAGTAGAGGAGGAAGAAGTTAGGAAAGGGAGCGTTAGCGAAAGTTGAAGTGAGGGGCAAGGAAGTAGGTGTTGACTAGAAAAGCAAGGGCAGTAGGAGAAGAAGGGGCGATGATTGGAAGAATGGAAAGCTAGTGTACGGAATTGAAGAAAGGGCTAGTAGTGTAGTGTAGGTGAGTAGGGGAGGGAAAGTGATGACTGGCGAAGTGAAATATTAGGAGGAAAGTGTGTGAGAAAATTAAAAGACGTAGATATTATTTATGTTACGCATATCCCTTAGATATTATGATTGATTAAATTATTTAACTTGACTAAAAAATTTTGTAAACTGTTAATAATTACCAGCTTGTTCTATAATTG
Source organism: Amphibolips quercusostensackenii (assembly GCA_032357855.1). Classification (NCBI taxonomy): domain Eukaryota; kingdom Metazoa; phylum Arthropoda; class Insecta; order Hymenoptera; family Cynipidae; genus Amphibolips; species Amphibolips quercusostensackenii. The sequence goes on along the minus strand of JAUELO010000023.1, from coordinate 8,903,085 downwards.
TTTATCAAGTATATTTAAGGAATTAACCATTCTGACCAGGTATATGTGTTTCTTTATTATATTCGGTTTTAACATAAAAAATTATTATTTAGGACCTAATGTTGAAGTTTTATATAAATCTAAATAATTTCGACTAAGTGGTAGGGTTTATTGAAAAAAAATATTAAGTTTGTTGTTAAACGAAAAAAGTCGTAAATCAGCCCCCACCAATCTCTTTGAAATTTAGTTAGAAGTCAGTGGAAGCAACGTTACGAACTTAGCTAAAATTTAATACGTTTCCTGATAAATTTTGAAGAATTTTTGTTTTTTTCTCTCTTTTGAAAAACATACCCTTTTTCCCCTGTTTCACATTTTTCGGCTAAGTGTAAACTGAATTAATAGAACCCAACAAGAAAAATCAACTACTTCTTATTAAAAAGTCTACTATTATATCCTTCTTTCAAAATTAATCTCGTTTAATTAAAAATGTTATTGTTTTGTTAAAAATGCACCTATTTAGTTAAAAAGTTATCTTTTTTTTTTGTAAAAAATCCAGCTGCTTGGTTGAAAGATATACTACTTTGTTAACATTTTTTTTTAAAGATTTAACTCCTTTATCGAAAATGTAAGTATCACATTTTTAGAAACTTAATCTTTAGGGTAAAAAAATCATTTTCTTGGGTTGAACTCTTTTGTTAAAAAATCAGTTTTTTAAGTGTCATCATTTTAGTTGAAAGTTCATCCCTTTGGTTAAGAGTGTAACTCTTTTGGTAAAAATTCGTCTTTTTCAAAAATTTATCTTGGTTGAAAATTCATCCTTTTTAGTTAAAAATGCAACTGTTTGGTTCTCAATAATCCCGTTTAGTTGAGGATTCAACAATTTGGTAGAAAATTAAACTGTTCGGTTGTTTTTTAACTTTTTTGCTGAAAATTAAACTATTTTTATGGAAATTTAACTTTTTGGTAAAACTTTAATTTCATTGTTAAAAAATCGTCCTCTTGGTTGAAAATTTTACTATTTGGTTGAAAATTTTACTATTTGGTTCAAAATTAATTTTTTTCATTTAAAAATTCAACTGCTTGGTTGACAGTCGAATAATTTTGTTAAGAATTCATTTTTTTGGTTGTAGATTCATCTCTTTGGTTGGAAATTTCAATATTCCACTTTTAGAAAATTAATATTCTGGGTTAAAAAATCATCTTTCGGGTTGAACTCTAGTTAAAAATTCATAGTTTCATAATTTATCAATTTATTTGAAAATTTATCTCTATGGTTGAAAATTCCATTTTTGGTTGATGATTGATGTTTTATATTGAAAATTGATCTTTTCTACTCAAAGATTCTTATAATTTGTTCAAAATTCAACTTTTGTGGTCGAATATTATTCTTTTTGGTTGAAATTCATCTTTTTATTAAAAATGATACTGTTTTTGTCTAAATTAGTCTGGTTTGGCTGCAGATTCAACAATTTAGAAAAATGAACTATTGGGTTAAAAATTAACTTTCTTGTTAAAAATTAAACTATTTTATGAAAATTTAACCTGTTGGTAAATAAAATTAAAATTCGACAATTTTGTTGAAAATTAATGCATTTTGTTGAAAACTCGTGTTTTTTGATAGAACATTAAACTTATTAATGGAAAATTCATCTTTATGGTTGAAATTATAACTATTTAATTTAAAATTCATCGTTTTTAGTTGGAAGTTGAATTATTTAAAAAAATATATATATTTTTTTAGCATTCTTTTGTTTGATTATATATTTACCTATTCCATTTTCAGAAAATTAATCTTCCAATTTAAAATATCTTTTGGCTTGAACTCTTTTCTTGAAACTTTATTAGTTGATAAGTCGTCTCTTTGGTTGATAATGTAAATATTTTCTTAAACATTATCAATTCTTTATTTGGTTGAGATTTTTTTTAGGCTCACAATGTAAGTATGTTATTTTTGGTTGAAAATTGTACTTTTCTGTTTTTTTTTTTTTTTATTTTATGTATTTTGCTAAAAATTCGTCTTTTTTAGTAAAAAATTCATCTTCTTAGTTGAAAATTAATTTTTTTGTTAAAAATCATATTTTTGGTTTAAATTTTACTAATTGTATATAAATTAAACTATTTGCATGGAAATCAAACCTTTTGGTAAAAAATTTAATTTTTTTCAAAGAATTATATTTTTGGAATTGAAATTTAACCGTTTTTTTGGATAATTCATCCTTTTGGCTTTAAATTTTAACAATTTTGTGAAAAAATGATGTATGTATTTTGTTAAAAAATCGTGTTTCTTGGTAGAAAATCAATCTTCTTGCTGGAAAATGCGTCCCTTTGGTTAAAAATTTAACTATTTGGTAAAAATTCATACATTTTGTTGAAAATTCGTCTTTTTTACTAGAAAATTAATTTAGTTTGTTGAAAATTCAATAATTATTTCGACTTGATATCTTAGGTATTTAAATTATTTCATGTTGTATTTAATATAGTATTAACAGTAATTTTATTTGAAAGAATATATCCCTGCTTTGAAAAATCACCCTTTCTCCTATATTTTAATAGAATTTTTTTCCACGTTTTCGGGAGGGAGGGGGGGGCTTACAGTTGTCAGTGAGGAGAGGGGGGGGGCAAAATATACTAAAATTAATTACGTAGTTTATGGACGATCCCTTTTAGTAATAGAGGGAAAGTGAGGGTGAAAAAGGGGGATTATGAGAGGGAAATTAGGGTAGGGAAGTAGGTGAAGGTGAAAAAAAAGTTGAAGTGAGAAGGGAGCAGGGTAAGTTAGACCATATTAAGGGAGGGGAGTTATTAAGGGAGGGGAAGCGGGAAAAGTAACGGGAAATGGAGAGGAGAAGTAGGGGAATTGAAGGGAAATGAGGGGTTGAGAAGTAGGGAAAGTGAGGGGAGAGGAAGTAGGGGAATCAAGTTGATGGGAAGTGATAGAAAATGAGGACACGGGAAAGGAAGGTAAATGTGGAAGTAGGGTAAATGATTAGTAATGAGGGTAAGTGAGGGTGGGGAAGTATGACCGAGGAACGTGAAGAAGGGAAAGGGGTGTCATGCGGGTAGCGAGGAAAGGGGGAAGTACAGAAAGAAGAAGTAGCGGGTAAGCGTGGAAGGGGAAGTGTAGGAGGAGGCACCTACCTTGCCTTTTTTTAAAATAAAAATTCGGAAAAAGCTTTTCCTTAACTATACTCGCAGTATTAGTGATTTTCGAGAAAAAATAGTTTCATATTCAGAAATAAGACAAATTTAGTGGATGACCCTATAAGGAATTGACTCATAACCGTAAATCAAGGTCAACGAGAGTAAAAATAACTTATTTAGTTCTCAATTGATAACCCTGAAAAACGATATTCATTCAAGGTAAATTAGAAATCTTGATTCAGGGGAAATGCTTCAGTGAATGCTGAATTTAGAGGCTTGAGTTAAAAAGTATTCTCGGAATTGTAATAAATATCTTTTATTATCCTTCTAGCCTTTAAATTCTCATTTGAATTTTATGAAAGGTCTTCATATTTATACCAGATCTATGTATATTGTATATCCTGAATGTTTTACATTCTGATAATTTTATACTGTTAGGGACCCACTATAAATTACATGGCCAATGGGGGGGGGAGTCCAAAATTGCGGTTGGTAACAGGGGCAGGGGGGTCAATGGAAGTAGCGTTGCAAACTTAAATAACATTTAGTACATTTCCTGATAATAATTTTTTTTAACTTTTGCGAATTTTGCGAAAGATAAGTTGCTGTGAAGTGGTACTGTTCAATTATAACTTAATAGGTTTCAAAATTACTTTCATATATCAGACTTTACACTCTTCCCTCTATTCCCCATTTTTCCGCTTTTTTAAGGAATTCTTTTTTCGTCTGTTTTCAAGAACCCTTCCCTTTTTCCCTTTTTTCTCGTTTTTCGCTTAAATGCGAACTTTATTTATAAAACCCTATAAAAAAATATAAGTAATTTTGGTTGAAAAGTCTATTAATATATTTTTAATTCGGAATTTATCAAGTCTGGTTAAAAATTCTATTGTTTGGTTAAAAGTTTAATTATTTTGTTGCTTATGCAACTGCTTTCTTAAAAAGTCATCTTTTTAGGTAAAAAATTCAACTACTTGGTAAAAAGCTGAACTGCTTCGTTAAAAATGCATTTTTTGTTGTTAAAGATTCTTCTATTTGGTTGACAACAAAACTACTTCCTTTATAGAAAACTAATCTTCTTGGTTAAAAAACCAATTTTTGTGGTGATAGTTAATATCTTTTGTTAAAAATGGATTTTTCTAAATGATCATTTTAGTTGAAAAGACATCTCTCTGGTTCCTAATTGAATGAATTTGTTGAAAATTCGTTTTTTTTAAATTAATAATGTAACTATTTGGTTAAAAATTAATTTGGTTTGTATGAGGATTCAATTATTCTGTTGAAAATTCGTCTTTTTGGTTGAATTTAAGTGTTGCTTCTTTAAAATAAAACATTTATTGGTTGAAATATCTACTACTATTTTAAAAATTAATATTTTTTTTTGGATTTATCATTTCAGTTGAAAATTCAACTGTTTTGTGTAAAATGTGTCATTTTAGATTAAAAATTAAACTGAAACAGTTAAAAATTATTTTTTTTACATTCATATTTTTGTTTGAAAATTTTAATATTTGTTTAAAAATTTAACTATTTTTATAAAAAATAAACTATTTTCATGAAAATTGAATCATTTGGTAAAAAGTTAGATTTTTGTTGAAAAATCATACTTTTGAGTAGAAAATTCGACTGCTTTGTAAATAAATCGTATTTGTGACTTCAAAATTCAATAATTTTGTTAAAAACTTCTGAATTTTTTTGAAAATTTCTGAATTTTGTTTGAAAATATGTTAAGTAGAACATTAATATGCTTGGTAAAAAATTCGTCGTTTCGGTAAAAAATTTAACTACTTGCGGTTGACAGTTGACCTACTTTGTTAATAAATCACGTTTCAGAGATTCACCTCTTCAGTCGAAGTTTTAACATTTTGGTTGAAAGTCATGATTTTGTTGAAAATTTATGTTTTTGTTTGCGGATAAACTATTTAGTTAAAAATTCGTTCTCTTTCATCAAAAATTAATTTGGTAAACTGAAAAATTTTACGTTTTTATTTTTGGGTTAAAAAATATATTTTTGAGACGAAAATTTCACTATTTTGTTTAAAATGCATATTTCTTGATTGAAAAATCACTTACTTGGTTGATGATTGATCTGATGTGTTTAAAGATTAATTTTTTTCGTCTAATTCAACTGTTTGGAAATTTTTATGTTTTTTGTTCAAAACTTGAACTATTTGGTTAAAAATGTATCTTTGTAGGTAAAAGTCCACTATTTCATTTTTTGTTGTTAATTTATTCTTTATAAGTTAAAAATTCGATTATTTGGTAGAAATGTAATGTATTTTGTTAAAAATTAACTTTTTTCAACTGAAAATTTTACCATTTTAGTTTTGGTAGAAATTGTATCTTTTTTAGATTATAATTTTTCTATTTATTTCAGTTGAAAATTCATGTATTTTGTAGAAAATTCGTCTTTTTTGGTCTAATATTAAACTTCATAGTAGAAAATTCATGTCTTTGGTTAAAAATTTAATATTTTTGTTGGAAATTCGTTTTTTCTTTGGTTAAAAATTACTTTTTTTATCTGACAATTTCACTATTCCATTTTTGGTCAGAAATGTATTCTTTATAAGTTCAAATTCAACTATTTGTTAGGAAGTTGATGATTTTTGTAGAAAATTGATGTTTTTGGTTGATAATTCATCTGTTTAAATAAAAATTTGTTTTTTAGGTTAAAAATTCATTTCTTCTGGTAGGAAATCATTTTTAGTTGACAATTCAACTATTTCACTAAAAATGCTCGAAATGACTTCAAATCTTAGGAATTTGATGTGTTTCATATTGAATTGAATATAGTATCAATATTAATTTCTTTTAAAAGAATTTATTTTCCTATTATTCCACTATTTTCGTCAAAAATCACACCGTTTCCCCTGTTTAGGTATTCAATTTCCGATCATAAATTTATTCTTTATAAGTTGAAAATTCAACTTATTGGTAGAGAATGCATGTATTTTGTTAGGAATTCGTCTTCTTATTTAGAAAATTAATCTTTTTTGTTGAAAGTTCATCTTTTTGGTTATTAATTCAATTATTTGTTTAAAAATTTGTCTTTTTTTGGTTGAATTCAACTGTTTGGTTTCAAATTCATCTTTCTTGATTCGAAATTCATCTATTTACTTGAGAATTCAACTATTTGGTTAAAAATTCGTGTTTGTTGGTTGAATTTAACTCGCAGAAAATTCGTTCATTTGATCAAAATTAATTTTCTAAGCTAAAAATTTTTATGATTCCATTTTTGGTTAAAAACAATTTTTTGTAGTTGAAAATTTAATTGTTTTATTAAAAATTCATCTTTCTTAAATGAGAATTTATCTCTTTATTTAAAAATTTAACTCTTCCATTTTTATTTAAAAAATCTTCTCGATTAGAAATCATCTCTTGTATTGAATGGTTAAGTATAACTTTTTTAGCTAAAAAGGTAATTATTCCATTTTTGGTTGGAAATGTATTCTCTGTTGAAAATTTATATTTTTGGTTGAAGATTCAAACTTTTTGCTTAAAAATTCGTCTTTTTTGGTTGAATTCAACTAGTTGAACATTAGTTTTTTTTTTTTAAATTAATTTGCTAAACTTAAAATGTTATGATTCTATTTTTCGTTTGAAATTCATCTTTTTGAATGAAATGTCATCGATTTCGTTGAGGAATCAACTATTTTGTTAAACATTGCTTCTTTCGTTTAGATCGACTGGTTAAAAATTTACCTTTTAGAGTAAAAAAGTCGTCTTTTTTTGTCGAAAGTGTACTTTTCTGATGAAAATTTAATTTTTGAGGTTGAAAATTCAATTATTTTGATAGAGCTACCTTTTTTTTTAAAAAAAAAATTCCACTGTTTTGTTCAAAATTTGTTGAATTGAATTCAACATTTATTTTTTTTTTGTAGAAAAGTTATTTTTCTGGATCAAAAAACAACTTTTTTTAGAGAAAATTGAACTGCCTTTTGTTAAAAATTCGTCTTTTTGCATGAAAGCTCAATTATTTGATTGTTAATGGAACTGTTTGATTGAAAATTAATTTTTTTTAAGCATTTGTCTTTTTGACTTAAAAATCGATCTCTTTTGGTCCAAGATCTCATTTAATTTAAAATTTAACTACTTATAATAAAAAAGTTTTTTCGATTTTCAATCGTGTGAAAAACTACGAATCTTGCCGACGTTTCGTGAACGTTGCAATTCACATTATTTATAATTATAATAATATATTATTTGATAAAGTTGAAATTTAATATAATTTAATTAAAAACATATGTGAAAAATAAAAAATTAATTAATATGTAATAAATAATATAGCTAAATAATTAAAAATGTGGTAAATAATGAAATAATAATTTAACAAAATACTAATTGATATTTAATTATCACTTTGTTAGAATCTTAAGTTTAAAAAATTGTAATGCAGTTTAAAAGTTACCGCGTGAAATTGCTAGTTCAACTTTTATCTACAAGATGGCCTGTTTTTTGTGTCTCATAAATGAAATAAATGTCTACAGTTATAAATGGATACGATGATCTGATTTTAGTTATTCTTCAGAGATCATTAGATACTCGATACGCAGGTTTGTACTTAAATGGTTTGTTGATATTATTATATTTATATTTATCATTGTATTTTAACTCCCGTTAAAAATTGTTAAAATTTTGCAAACGAGAGGTCATTGACATGATCTTGAAGAAAGGAAGTATTGACTTGGTCGTCGATTACATTATTCAAAAATCAAATATTCAACTTTCCTATGTGGCGAACGAGGCAAGAACAAATCTGAAACGTTGTATTTCAGGTCTCTATGCCATACGTAATGACAAATTTCAAGCTGCAAACCGAAAAGAGACAGATTTGAGTTATAAAGCGCTCAATGGCTTGATTCTGATTACGTAATCGATTATTTAAATAGTACTATAGATGAAGTGCCAGGTAGTTCAAGTTCAGGTCCTGGTCGAACTCCTTTGGAATTTAACAATAAATCTTTGCGGTCAAAGCGTCGGCAAATGGCTGAAATTAGTACTAAACACAATAACGATACTCAAAAATTATTGATGGCTTCTTATTTAGCAAATAAGTCGAAAGATGAGGACTGGCGCAAATATATGGCCTCCGTATAATGACTTTCGTGAAGCAAAATTACTACTTAAACATCCAAAAGCGTTGATCCATGTTGATGATTCTGTAGCTTAGGATCCTTTTTAAGCTCTTTTAAATCATAATGCAGAAAGGATATTTCAGATGCAACAAGAAGTGATATTTCATGCTATGGATGCAGTACCGTGAATTGATTCGAACTTGAATCTAATATGCTATTGGGGTTTTGATGGCAGTTGAAGCCATTACGCTTGTGAGCAACAATACGCTTATCAAGATGCAAATAAAAGTGACGGAAACTTATTCGCGACCACACTCATTCCTTCACACTTAAATTCTGAACAAGGATATGTATTTTGGAACAATAGAAACTCTTAATCTCCTCGATTTTGTCGTTCACTTCAGTTACGGTATGTAAAGCAATCCAAAGATGTCATCTTGCTGCAAAAAAAGGCGGTTGAAGATGAAATTAATAAACTTGAACCTTTTGTAATTATTTCCGGCTTTCATCGTATAACGATATATTTTTCGTTACACCTTACATTAATCGATAAAAAAAGCATTAAGCATTTAGATTGCGTGTCAGGAGGCAGTGGTAACACGAATGACGGAAATACTGCTCGAAGGGCATTTGGTAATCCTAAACTTTTTGCTACAACTTTTGACTTGAATGAAGAGCTTCTTTAGAATTTCCAAACGATTTTGATTGCCTTGTCATGTCAACTTCTTATCGATGCAACTAAATTTAAAAATCTTTGCACTTCTAATGCCAAAATGTATGTCTTGAACCATGATTGGTATCCCATGCCTTCAACCGTGCACAAGATATTGATTCATGAAGGAGAAATAATAAAAATAGTGTCTTGCCTACAGGCATGCTCGGGGAAATAGCTTTTGAGAGTAAGAATAAAGATTACAGGGAGTTCAAAAAATATCATATCAAAAGAATAGTCGATCGCATAATCTCGAAGACTTATTCAATAGATCAATGAAGTCTACAGATCCTATTGCATCTACAATGCGTGCTTCTTCTCAAATACGCTATAAGAAACACGTGGCCCTCCCGAAAGCAGTACAGAAGTTACTTTTAGTTCCAGAAGTTACTAATCTCAATCATTCAGATTTAGAAGTTAAGTCAGATACTGAAGAAGAATCTTCTGAGGAATATGAAGAGCTTGATCTTTCTAAGACTCAACATTATTTAGATGATATAGAGATTTCAGGTGAAGAGTCGAGTGATGGTTAACTTTATGATCCAGATGTGTGAAAGTTGAGTAGACACACCTTAATCTAACACTCCAATCAGTGAGAGACGAGGTGCCTCACTATAATCTAGCACCTTCATACGTGAGAGGCGAGGGGACTCACTATAATCTAGCACTCCGATAAGTAAGACCGGAGGGGAATGACTATAATCTAATATTTTTAGCCTAATCTGTCGACTTTTCAACATTCTTGCCGCAATTTCGGATTCATTATATTAAATTATATATTTTTCACCAAAAATTCGCAATCAGCTATCACGAAAACCCCTGGGTAAGCATTTCTAGACGAATCCGTTAACTATTCTAAATTTTTACGCCATTTTTTATCTGCCATTTCGAATTTTGCATTTTTGACCAAAAATTCGTGATCAGCGCTCCTAAAGATCCCAGACTAAGCACTATCACGCCCATCCGTCAACTTTTCCAAAATTTCGCCACCATTTTGAATCCACCATTTTAAATTCTGCATTGTTGACTGAAATTTCGTGATTAGCGTCCCTGAAAACACCCAAGTGAGAACTTTCAGCCCAATCCGTCAACTTTTCCAAATTTTCGCCGCCATTTTGATACCAACATTTTGAATTTTGTATTTTTGACTGAAAATTCGTGATCAGCGACCCCGAAAACACCCGAGTAAGCACTTTTAGCCTGATTGTTTGATGCATCGCAATGTTATTAATTTTGTCCAAGATTTCGGATCTCCCGGCCCACTGTGCAGCCAATCAACTTCGTTCACTACCATCATCATCATCAGGACTACGCCACTTGGGGCGGGGGGGTGAGTACTCTAGGGACTCAGCAAATATCATCGGTTATCATGCCACCGATCTCAGTTCTCCTAGTATCAAC
>JAUELO010000023.1:8875512-8892680 GCA_032357855.1 Amphibolips quercusostensackenii | reverse complement strand
AGATTCGTAGTTTTTCACACGATTCAAACCCAAAAAAACTCTTTTATTATAATAAATCATCGTGAAAGCATTAATTCTATTATTCAATAACTTAGTTGTGAAATTTGTCTTTTTAGTTAAATTAAAAATGAGCGTGTTTTGTTGACAATTAGATTTTTTGTAGAAAATTAATGTTGTTGAAAAATTAATCGTTTTAGTTGAAAATTTAACTTTTTTTAAAAAATTTACCTTTTTTGTTGAAAATACAATATTTTGAATAAAAACTATTCGGTTAAAAAATAAGTATTTTAGTGAAAACCCGTCCTTTTTCGTAAACTATAAATCTTCTCAGTGAAAAATTCATCTCTTTGGTCAAACATTTGTTTTTTTTTTTTAATAAAAATTAAATTTTTTATCTGAAAATTTCACTATTTCATTTTTGGTTGGTAAATTAATCTTTATACGTTGAAAATTAAACTATTTGGTGAAAAGTTCATGTATTTTGTTAAAAATTAACTTTTTCGATTGAAAATTTAACTGTTCCAGTTTTGGTATAAAATTTATCTTTATTTAGTTGAAAATTTGTCTTTTTAGTTTTTTTGGAAAATCATGCATTCTGCTAAAAATTTGATTGTTTTTGGTAATAAATTAATCGTGATTAAAAAATCATCTTTTTAGTTTCAAATTAAACTATTTTGTTAAAAGTGGACCTATGTTTTTAGAAATGCAATATTTTTAATGAAACTATTCGGTTCAGAAGTATTATGTTGAAAATTCGTCTTTTTTAGCAGAACATATTCATAGTGAAAGATTTATCTTTTTGGTTGAAAATTCAACTATTTGCTCAAAAATGCCTTTTTGTTGAATTCTTCCATCCTTTGTAAGTTGAAAATTCACCAATCTGGTAAAAAATTTAAGATTTTTGCTGAAAATGGATCATTTTTACTTAGAAAATTAATCTCGTTTGTAGAAAATTCATGTTTTTAGTTCAGGAACTGAAAATTTGAGGATTGTATTTTTTGTTACAAAAAATCTTTTTTAGCTTAAAATTAGCCTATTTGGTTCAAAGCTCATCTTTTTTTATTGAAAAGTGATCTATTTCATTAAGGATTCAACTTGTTTTGTTCAAATTTGGTTTTTTTGTTTCGTTTAACTTACCTGTTCAAAATTCGTCTTCTGGTAGAAAATCTTTTTTGTTTGAAAGTTCAACTATTTTGTTGAAAATGCAATATAAAACTTGGAATCTTAGGAATTTAAAGTGTTTAGTATTGAATTCAATATGGTATTTACATAATTCAAACAAGGCAATCGTAGAGTATTATTTTATGCCATAAAAAGGAGTTAATTCTTTTCTGTCGTAATGTATATATGAGATGCATTAGAGATTACATGGTGAAATGTAACTTTTGCGTGAGTAAAATTTATTGCATAGAAAATAGCGATTGCCCATAATGCGGGATTCTTGGAATAACCTTTGATTTTCCTTCCGACACAAAATGTTATTACAAATTCCTCTGGCTAGCAGGTTACTTAGTCTTCCTTACATAGGCTAAGTATGATGTACATGAACTCGTTTTTCCAATGACATAAACCGTAACACATACATTACTTTTTTTGTTTTCCTGCATCGTAGAGAGTCCAGTGAGATAACTGCGCAAATAACAGTGCCCTTATCTGATAAGTTGCGCACGATAAGGTGTACAAATTAGATAAATTCCTTTTTATAATCGTGACAAGCAGCGGGACCAAGAAAAAGTCGAGATTCTAAGAACAATAGTGTTTTTGTACAATTTTTCAAAGAAAGTAACTCAGCCCAAAATTATCTAAACAGGAAATTTAATATTAATACAAAAAAGATTTCCGACCAAAAGAGATAAATTTAGAACCCAAAAAGACGAATTTTCAACAACAGAAAATTAAATTTTAACGAAGTTTCAACAAAATAATTATACTTTTAAACGAAAAGTTACATTTCCAGACAAAATGACGAAATTTTTTCGGAAATAGTTGAATTTTTAAGAAAGAAAAGTTCATTTTCACCCAAAAACATTTTTTGGGCCAGAAATCATCCAGTCTGGTTGAAAATTCTACTGTTTGGTTAAAAATTAAATTATTTTGTTATAAATGCAACTATTTTCCTACAAATCTTTTTAAGTGAAAATCCAATTATATAGTTAAGAGCTGAACTGCTTGGTTAAAAATTCTTTTTTTTTTGTTAAAGATTCATCTATTCGGTTAAAAATAAAGCTCTTCCATTTTTAGAAAACTAATCTTTTTGAGCCAAAAATATTTTTTGAGTTGATTTTTTAATCCTCTTGTTAAGAACTCATTTTTTGTTAGATGATCACTTTAGCTAAAAAAACATCTCCCTGGTTTCAAATTAAACTATTTTGTTGAAAATTAGTTTTTCTTTGGTGAGAATTATTCTTTGTAATTAAAAAGCAAGCATTCCATTTTCGGTTAAAACTCATGGGTTAAAACTTAATGTTTTTAATTGAAAATTGATCTTTTCTAGTTAAAAATTTATCTTTTATGGTAAAAAATGAATCCTTATTGTTGAAAATTTATCCGCTTTGATTAATAATGCAACTATTTGGTTGAAAATTAATCTATTTTGTATAAAGATTTAATTATTTTGGTGAAAATTCGTATTTTTTGGTTGAATTTAAATCTTGATGCTTTAAACAAAAACATTTTTTTGCTGAAATATCAACTATTAGATGTTTCACTAAGAATTAATGTTTTATAGTTGAGAAATTGGTTTCATCTTTTTAAGTTAAACTACTATTAGAAAATTTTTTCTATTTGAATCTTCATGTTTTTAGTTGAAAATTAAATTGTTTTGTGTAAAATACGTCTTCTTAGTTTAATAACTAAACTATTATGTTGAAGATTAACTTTTTTCGAAAATTTATATTTTGGTTTAAAAATTCAACTATTCATATTTCTGGTTGAATATTCAAATATTTGGTTAAAAATTCAACTATTTTTATGAAAATTAAACTTTTTGCATAAAAAGACGAATTTTCAACAACAAAAAGTCAGTCTGCAACGAACCTTCGACAAAATAATTAAACTTTTAACTGAATATTAAAATTTTCAAGCCAAAAAGACTAATTTTTGTAGACGATGGTTGAATTTTCACCAAAAAAGTTCATTTTCATCCAAGAACATTTTTTGGACCGAAAGTCATCGAGTCTGGTTAAAAATGGTATGTTTTGTTAAAAATTAAATTTTTTTATTAAAAATGCAACTATTTTATTAAAAAGTCATCTTTCGAAGTAAAAAATCAACTACTTGCTTAAAGGCTGAACTGCTTGGTTAAAAATTCATTTGTTTTGGCAAAAGATTAATCTATTTGGTTGAAAATATAACTATTCCATTTTTAAAAAACTAATCTTTTTGGTTAAAAAAACATTTTTTGGTTTGATTGTTTAATACTTTACTCAAAGATTATTTATTTTTAGATGATCATTTTGATTGAAAATCCATCTTTCTGATTCAAATTTGAACTATTTTGCTGAAAATTCGTTTTTTTGGTTGACAATCAATTTTTGTAACTAAAAATGCAACTTTTCCATTTTTTGTTAAAATTAAAGTTTTTGATCAAAAATTCATCTTTTCTAGTTGAAAATTCATCTTTTTTGGTAGAAAATTAATCTTGATTGTTGAAAATTTATCCGTTTTGATTAATAATGCAACTATTTGGTTGAAAATTAATCTGTTTTGTATAAGGATTTATTTTTGTTTGTTAAAAATTTGTATTATTTTGTTGAATGTAGGTTTTGTTACTTTAAACATAAATATTTTTGGTTGAAATATCGACTATTAGATGTTTCGCTAAGAATTAAACTTTTTTCAGTTAAAAAATCAGCTAGTTGGTTCAAACTTGTAAAATTAAACTACCATTCAAAAAATTTTTGTTTTCTTGTCGAAGATTTATCTTTTCAGTTAAAAATTTAACTGTTTTGTGGAAAATACGTGTTTTTAGATTGAAAATTGAACGATTGTTTTTGAAATTAATTTTTTTGTAAAAATTCTTATTTTTGTTAAAAAATTTAACTATTCGGTTCAAAATTATTTTTTTGTCGAAAACTTATATTTCTGGTTAAATATTTAGATATTTGGTTTAAAGTTCAACTATTTTTATGAAAAGACGAATTTTTAAAAACAAAATATTTTTTAGCGAATTTTCATCAAAATAATTCAATTTTTAACCGAATAGTTAAATTCTTGCAACAAAAAGACAAACTTTTTTCAAAGATAATTAAATTTTCAACAAAGAAATTCATTGTCATCTAAGTAAATTTTTTAGCCCGGAAATCATCAAGTCTGGTTAAAAATTCTTCTATTTGGTTAAAAATATAATTATTTTGTTAAAAATGCAACTATTTTTTTAAAAAGTCATCTTTTTAAGCAAAAAATTCAATTACTTGGTTTAAAGCTGAACTGCTTGGTTATACAAATTTATTTTTTTCTTTTAAGATTCATCTATTTGGTTGGAAATATAACTATTCCATTTTCAGAAAACTAGCCTTCTTGGTAAAAAAAAAACATTTTTTGGGTTGACTGCTTAATCCTTTTGTTAAAAATTCATTTTTTTAGATGATCATTTTAGTTGAAAATGCATTTTCCTGGTTTAAAATTAAACTATTTTTTAAAAATTATTTTTGTTTTATTGATAATTAATTTATTAACTAAAAATGTATATATTCCATTTTTGGTTACAGCTTGATATTTTTAATTGAAAACTGATCTTCTCTAGTTGAAAATTTATCTTTTTTTTTGTAGAAAATTAATCTTTGTTGTTGAAAATTTATCTGTTTTGATTCAAAATACAACTATTTGGTTAAAAATCAATCTGTTTTGTATGAGGATTTAATTATTTTCTTAAAAATTCATCTTTGAACTGAAAAAATTTTTGCTTGAAATATTAACTATTAGATGTCTTGTTAAGAATTAACCTTTTTAGTTGAAAAATCCACTAGTTGGTTTAATGTTAACTTACTATTTAAAAAATTATTTTAAAATACGTCTTTTTAGCCTAAAAATTCAAATTTTTAATTTTTTATATATGAGTGTTAAAGCACTAAAATTTTTAACATTTTTAATAATAACAATATTTTTATTAAATATAAAAAATAAATCCAATTCAATTTTATTTTATTTGTTTATTAATATATTATAATATTAATTTTCTCAATAATTTAATGTTACCTGATAATACATTTTTATTTAATTTTTTTTTATTTGATTGAAAATGATTGTTTTTGTGAAAGCTCATATTTCTGGTTGAATATTCAAATATTTGGTTGAAAATACAACTATTTTTATGAAATGACGAATTTTCAACAGCAGAAAATTAATTTTTAACAAATTTTCAACAGCACAAAATTAATTTTTAACGAATTTTCAACAGGATAATTGAACTTTTAACCAAATAGTTAAATTTTCAATCCACAAAGAAGAATTTTTTTTTCAAGATATTTGACTTTCCAACAAAAAAATTATTTTCCAACCAAGGAAGATAACTTTTTACCCAGTCGAATTAAACGAAAAGAACGAATTTTTAACCAAACAGTTAAATCTTCAACCAAATGGTTTAATTTTCAACTGAAAAATAAACTTTTTAAACCAAAAATGGAATCGTCAAATTTTCAATTAAAAAAATTAATTTTCAACAAAATAAACGAATTTAGAACCAGTTAAAATCAACCGAAAAATATGAGGAATTTTTAAAAGGGAGAGAAAAGAAAGAAAGAGGAATTTTTAAGAAAATATTTGAATTTTTAACCAAAAAGATGAATTTTCCACTATGAAGAATAATGTTTTACCAACAAAAGAAAGACAATTTTTCAACAAAATACTTACTTTTCAACCGAATAGTTTTATTTAAAATATTGCACTTCTAATAAAATAGGTCCTTATTAGACAAAATAGTTCAATTATAAACTAAAAAGATGAATTTTGAACAAATTTTCAACTAAGAAAGATAAATTTTCTTTTAAACTGGAATAGTTAATTTTTCAGCTAAAAAAGTTAATTTTCAACAATATGCATGAACTTTCTATCAAATAGTTGAGTTTTTAACTTATAAAGAATAAATTACCAACCAAAAATAAAGTAGTGAAATTTTTAGATGGGAAAATTAATTTGAGAAAAATCAACATAAATATTAAATTTTTATTTAAAAAAATGAATTTTTCAGATGACAGTAGAATTTCCAATCTGAAAAGTTGGATTTTGAACAAAAAAATCCAAAAAATAGTTAAATACCGTACTGAATTCAATGTGAAACACTTCAAATTTCTAGGTTTCCAAGTAATTTGAAGAATTTTCAAAAAATAGTTGAATTTTCAAACAAAAAAGGTTTTCTATCAAATGAGATAAATTTTCTACCCAAAAATACGAACTTTCAACAACAGAAAATTAACTTTCAAGCAAACGGTTGCAATAGGCGCCAAACAGTTGAACCATCAACCAAAAAAGACAAATTTTCGAGAAAATACATGATTTTTCTACCGAGTTTAATTTTTAACTTGTAAAGGATAAATTTTCAAACAAACATTTAATGGCTAAATTTCCAGATAAAGAAGTTCATTTTGAACCAAAAAAACGAATTTTCAAGAAAAAAGGGTTCATCATTATTTTAAAAGTTTTGCCAATATCATTTGTTCAGATATATATTTTTTCTGTGCACCATTCAACCGATTGGTATATAAATTCTAAGATGATGGATGAAATTCTTCACCCATTTCCATGAATTCTTTATTTATTTATTTTTTTATGAGATTCAATACTTTTTATTAAGAAAAATGAATTTTGCAATAATTAGACACACCTACAGCTTGCAATATCCAACCGATTAGTACAAAAATTTAAAGATTAGTCTGCTAGATAAATTCTACATCCATTATTCAGGAATTCAGCATTCATTATTTTTCGAGATTTAGTACTTCTTATGAAAAAAATCGATTTTTAAATAATTAGATACACGTACAGCCTACATTACTCAACCGATTAAGACAAAAATTTCAAGATTTTATTTATTTTTTACTTCTGGATTGGCGATCGGTACAAAAAATGCTGTTGAATGGCATTTTTCAACTGTTTATTTTTTTAAAAGACCAATTCTTCAACTTTTTTTTGAAAAAAACATCTGATGCTCTAAACATTTCAATTAGAAACGAAACTTTAGTGAAACAAACTTTGATTTCACAAATTCTGTTGATTTTACTGATAACTTTTTACTTGGAAACATTTTCTGCATCGTAAATGTTTTTCGTGAGATTTTGAATCTTTAATAAAAAAGCACTTAACCAAAAAAAATATATTTTATTTGAAAGTGGCCAAAAAAAGCGATTTTGGGTAATCGGTGCTCCACTCCAACAATTTTTTCATTTTCCGAAAAGAATTTCCGTTTTTTTAAATCAGTCAACATTAAAGTGTTCCCCAAACTTTTAAAATTAACATAGAATTTTGAATTAAAAAATCTCGATTTTAATAAATTTAAATTTTTCAAGTAGTTTTTTAAAACCAATTGTTATATCTTTAAATAATTATTATTTGTTTAAGCCATTCTTCTTTCCCTTGTGAACCGTGAAAAGTTATTATTTTTCGGGCTAAAAGACAGATGTATGAATGTCATGAGTAATATTTCTTTCTTAACATATTTGACAATTGTTTAAACAATTTTCCCCCTATAAATCGTGAAGAGTTATTATTTTTTTAAATTAACGACACAATTAACGACACAATTAATGAATTTTGAGATCAATATTTATCTTTTGGATATTTTTCAAATATTTAAACAATTTTTATTTGAATAAATAATTTTTTTTGGTGAATCTTCAAAAGTTACAACTGTCTGGAAATAATGATGTAGTTAATAAAGTTTAGAAGCGATATATTTTTTGCAAATAATTCAAACAATTAAATAATTATAATTATTCACTTCGGCCTTTCCATTGGAAAGTTGAAAAAAATTCTAGTTTTGTCGAATCTCTTACACCATGTCACTTATTATATAGTATTTTCTTATCTCAGAACTTATACCCTAATTGTTTGATCAATTACCAATTTTTTAACCATTTTTTCATTTACGTTATGGATGGTTATTTTTGCAGATCGATTTCGTTCATAAAAAAATACTGATTAATAAACGACTTAGTGTAAGAATTCGAAAAACCTAGAAGTTTTTCCATTTTCCATCTGAAAAGGAGCAAGTGATATGAATTGTGCAAATAATTGCAAACTGTATTTTACCAAAAATATTACTCTTAACATTCGTTTTTGGGTTGTTAATACCAGGAAATACTAACTGTTCACGTTTTGGTGAAGAAAGAAATTATATAAATAGAAATGGTTTAAACAATTAAAAAATATGTTAAGCAAAAAATATTATTTTCAACATCTATCAATTATATCATTTATTCTGAAAAATAAAAACTTTTCACGATTTTATAGAAAAAATATTGCTCAAACAAACAATAATTGTTTAAACAATTGGAAATTAGTTAAAAAATACTTGTAAACTTGTCACTTATCGAATAAAAATAATTCATGTTGAGAAAATTCGAAAAAATACCGTCTAGCATGCATTTTTCATAGAAGTGCTATTTTGCATTTTTTCGGGGTATTTCCGGGAAATTATTCCTTAAATATTCCTTCAGAAGTGACTAAACTTTAATTTCCAATTGATTTGAATTGATTTGAAAAAAATGAGAATTTTTTTTCCTGAAAAGGAAGGATTTAACGGGGGGGGGGGGGGGGTCGATTAACAAAAATAAAAAATAAAATTTCAACAGGTGTAAATTTGAACCACCCCAGTACCTACTCTACCGACTGGTTTCTGTTTACAGGAATCTATTACAATGATCGATTGTAGGAAAGGTAGGAATTTTTCTTACAAGCCTCGGGTAGCTTGAGATACAAGTTATCGACAAATGGTATGAATGCGAAAGAAAAATAAATCTTTCTTATTTAAACATTCATATATTTTTAAATATAATAATTAATTCTCTTAATCAATTGCAAAGGATAAGCAAATTAAGGGTACTTAATTATAAAGACCTTACCCTCAAAGGGTTACCGGGTGTTTGAATTCCTACATTATCTACTAACGGTAACATAGTATATTCAATTGAAAAGTGAGTTCAAAATTGAAAAGTTATTGAATTTGAAAATGATTCGTGATTTTTTCTATATAAAAAACCGATTATAATTTGCTTGAGATTCCGGGAACTAAATTATTTCTTATTTCTTTCGATGGTTTTTAAAATTTTAATGATTCTTCTTTTCTATTTATATAATACTCCTCAGATACCAAATGTAATGACGATGATGAATTAACGAAATATTTAAAATAGAAGAAAACGATCCAGTTAAAAAAAAATGTTTCTAAATAAACTCTTCCGAAAATCGACCTGGTTCTGATCTACGCTAGACTACCGCCCACGCAAGGGACTTCTATTTATCCAGGTGTCCAAGAGATGTCAGGAGATTGACCACCTGTTATCAGAACTTTACCTTTTTTTACCTGAAGAATCTTGATCCCCACCGCATGACCCTGGGGGCCTAGCGGCCCCACTCTTCCCAACCTCTCATAGTGAGGCTACGTAGTTGAGAAATTCCGACGTAGGAAGAACGTCGATTCTGTTCTGTGCTCAAGAGCCTATCACCCAAAAGGAAATAAGGATTCATCCTCGTGCCGGATTTCGAGGGCTGACATCCCGCAGGAAGAGCGAGGACCCGCGAAACAAACCGGAAGTAGGTGAGTGCGCGAAATTCAACTTCTTCGACCTCTTTTCCTACCGATCAGTCCCCAGTGATCGTGAACCGTTAATCGAGAAAAAACCGTGATGGTGATGCCTACCCAGCGAAATGGCTACCATCCGTAGTAGTGGACCCTTCGCGAGCCAGCGTCATGCCCAATCAAGTTTCTCCCTTCTCTATTACCAAGAAAAAGAAGGTAAAAAGTTTTTGTGACTTGTGCAAAAAGTTAAACATGTAACATATTTCATCCCAAACCATAAGCCCTAAGGATACTGAACGGATGCTGGAAACGGGAATATCTTAGGTCCTCTTAAGATAGACCCTTGAACTTTGTGGTTTATGGGTTGGTGTACCTAACTCGAAAGTGGGATCGCAGCAACCTACACCTACTTGTATGATATTATGTATGCGAGTGTACATATCATTGAAAAAGTGAAATCTTAAGCAAGGAATACATGTCCGGTTTTATGTTTTCAATTTTTTAGGCGAGTCAAGTGCTGCTTATTGTGAAAGATGATGATTTTTTGATTCGAGGAAATGAGTTGTGGGATTAAATCTTTTGACATTAGAGTGGCCCAAAAAAACAAAAGTTGCTAATATTTTTGTGGCACCCCTCATTTTTTTAGGTTTCCGTGGGAAAAAAAGATTTTTTTTTTTATTCTGTCCAAAAAGTACAAAGGTATGATATTGGTCTCATCAAAACTCTTTAAGAAATACAAATCCATAATTATTTCTTAATTTCAACTCAATTGAGTCCCCTTCATGCTGACCCAAAAACTACACCATGCAAATGCAATAAGGATTTTGCAGAATATTGCACTCAGTTATTACTTTTTTCTCATTTTTTTCGTAGATTCTCATAAATCAATAAATTACACGATTTCATGTATTTGTTAATTAATTTCTTACTGTTTAAACAATTATTGTTGTGGGTGTTTTACGAATGCTATGGTGTATTTAATGAACTAGGATAGTCTATATTTTCATTTCAATTGTTTTTTTTTTATTGTTTAAAGCATGTATTTTTGATTAAATCCAACTTTTTAACGGATGAAGCTAAAAAAATTGTACTTTTTTGATAGTTTTTTAACAAGTTTGGAAAGTTTAGCCTAAATCTTACATTTTCCGAGTTAAATCTTATTGCTCAAATAATTATTATTTGTTTAAACAATTTATTATCTAATACTATCCCGATTTAATGGTATTTTCTTAATATTTTGGTATAGTTTATGAATGTGAAGAGTGAATTTTTTCAGTTTAGATGTTTGCTTATTGTTTAAACAATCTACAATTGTTTAAATGCAACATTTGACTGGAAAAAGCTATAGAATCATTTATTTTTCATATTTTTTAAAAAGTTCATTGCTTTCATCTCATTCTTGGATTTTTTGACCTAAAGCCAATTGTTAAAACAATTTTTACTTGTTTAAAAAATTATTACCTTATATCGATAATTAATGGTATTTTCTTAATGTTTTTGTTTAATTAATAAAAGTTAATACTTATTTCTGAACATTTAAAATTAAACTTTAAAACAAAAGAAATTGAAAATAGAATTTTTTCGGAAAAAGCATTCTCTAAAATATTGCTCTTTCCAATTTGGAAAAAAAATGTACGGCTAAAATCGCTAGATAAGTTTTTTTAAAATTTCCCACAAAAAATAAGCCATAATTTATTAAAATTCAACCATTTTTTTTAAATTGGTAAGAAGCGACAAAAAAATCAATTATAAAGAATATTGGAATAAAATCAGTAAATTTGAATAACATTCGTTACAAAAAATATTTTTAAAATCATCATTTTTCGGATAATAATATAGCTTTGAGTCTAAAAACGGGCCCTAATTAAGACGTAACAAAAATTAAACTTTTTTCTCTGCAAAGTATAAAAAATATGTAATTTTAATCGAATTGAACACTCATTCAAAATAAGAAATGTGTTAACAATTTTCGAGATCCGGCTTTATTTTTAAGACCGTGTCAAGGTGCATGAAATTCGGTGAGCGTAAAATAAATATTTTTGGTGTACCCATTACACATTTCGTATTTTTTCAACACGAGCCAAGTGCTAATTAAATTTGCACATAAGGATAAAATTTGGTATCAAGGAAAAACGTCATGTAAGGAAATCTTTATCCATGCTTTTAAAGAATGTTTTTGAAAAGGAAATCTGTTTTAAAATCATTTATAAATAATGTAACCCTTTTCAGGGGGGAAAGAACACAGGAAAATTCAGAAAAATTCGTTACAAGGGGGGGGGGGATTAGCCAAAAATCGCGTTACGTAATTTATAGATGGTCCTTTTTGATATGTAACAAAATAAGGAGTTTCAATAAAATTTTTGCAAGAATAATATTCGCGCAAACAAATATGTTTTTTTCAATCAACCTTGAATGGGATAAAGTACTACTGTAAACAATTGTTATAACCACATAACAATTATTGCATAATCTAAAAAATGTTTGGTAAGCAATAAAGTTGATATGTTTGTTAAAAATATATTTTTAAACATTTTTTTAGTTATCAAAATCATTTTTGCAAGAGCGTTAACGATTGTGATGATATACAGTTATTTTTCATTAAATAATTGTATTATTATTATAATTGTTACATAATTAAAACGATGCATTTGTTGCGGACTTTCATAAATATTGAGAATTGCAATACAATAACATAATTATTCATGACACAGAATCTTTATGTATTGCCTCACAATAATTTCTTTCAAGAGCTTCATTTCTGATTGAAATATATATGATAAAATTTCAGCCTTGAAAATAACCCAAAAAATGTTGAACCTTCATGATAACGCTTGTATTCCATGGGAAAACTTTAAGAACAGTAAAATGATTTTTGCAAGTCTAGCAGCAATAATATCCGTAACAACCATTTTACTTATTTCAAAAACTACTCATGTTGCGCAACTTCATAAATTTTAAAATAACAATAAAATGTAATGACCTTCTTAATTTTATTATTTTCAAGAACTGTTCAAGACTTTGTTAATTTATGGATCTACTGATACACCAATTTTTAGACCTATTACTATTATAAATATTTTTTTCTGATACTGCGCAATATTTTTATTTCAATATTAAAAATTTTTTTGCTTTTGATATTTACCAGATCTTAGGATTGACGTCGATTCCGTAGGATTTGCTACAATTGCACTCGGAAAAATGTTTGTTTTAAGCAAATAAACATTTGTTTGATCCTATATCCAAGATAGAATTTGTTTGATTCAAATAAAATTTGAGCTTAACAATTGTGCGTTTGAATCAACAAATTTTATTTCATTCAAGCAAATATTTGTTTGAATCAAAGAAAGAATTTGATTTAATCAAATATGTTTCTGATTGCAAAATTTTTTAATATAGTAGCACTTAAATTCGTTATTAAAAAGCTTGAAAGTTATACAGCAGGATGTTACGTTCCATGTTGTGTAACATCAATTTTCAATAATAATTCATTGCTTTTAAACTACAAACGAAAAAGTTTTTTTCCAGGTTCCAAGTTTCGTTCGTAAGAAAAGTATTTAAGACTAATTTTTTTATAAGAATAGTAATAAACAATAATAAAAATATTCGATACTTTTAATAAAATACAAATGCAACTGTTATAAAATTGATTTCATTTTCTAGACAGCAAGAATATTTTTGATTTATAATTTGATACTTACAATTATAATTAATAAATTTTAAATAAATCATCAGTAAAAGATGAAATCAACGATTTTAATTCAATTCGTTGCAAGACTTTGATCAA
Source organism: Amphibolips quercusostensackenii (assembly GCA_032357855.1). Lineage (NCBI taxonomy): Eukaryota > Metazoa > Arthropoda > Insecta > Hymenoptera > Cynipidae > Amphibolips > Amphibolips quercusostensackenii. The sequence goes on along the minus strand of JAUELO010000023.1, from coordinate 8,879,163 downwards.
AGAAATTTTACAACAACCATATTTTTTAACTTATCTTATCAAAAACTATAGCTTTCTATTAAGCTTTATACTGCGAATTACACCTAATAACAGAAGAAACAGTTCCAAGAATTGCAAAATTTCTAGTAATGGATGAATCTTAAATTTGATACTATTAAATAAAACTGCTGTTGAATTGCATAATAACTTAATCTAATTGCATACGAGGCACACGAACGTTGAGATTGAGTACAGCATAATCACTGAACTGAATAAAAAATTGTTTTATAAACACGAACAAGAAAAAAAGTGACACAATGATAACCGTGCGTGAAAACTTTCATTACAGGTAGTAAATGGTTCATTGCACTCTAATTAAAATGGATCTCTGCCAAGAATCTTTTCTCTTTAAAAGAAATCCCTGTGATTAATCATATCAGAATATTGATACTACTCGAAGATTATTTTTAAATTCCTGGTGGCTTTTTTACAAATGACGAATAACAATGTATGGATTAACATTCATTAATCTTATTGATAATCAGTACGTGCATTTCTCCTATCTTCAATAATCGATTAATAATTATTGTCGATATCTCGCTTGAACCGATCCTTGGCTAACCAATATAATTAATCAGTAGGTTTCTTATCTCAAGGGTTGGAAGTTTTTGAAGGACGAATTTATTTATGCGTGATTTTTTTGTGATGATTGAAAAAATAGTCCATTCATTCGAAAATTTGGAAGATTCTTAATCAATTTTCAGTGTACTCAAAATTCCATTGTCGAAATGTTAAATTTTTTTTGGAAAATATGTTTAGGAAAATTATTATTTTTTTGGCTTGTAAGAAAATACTAAATTTGGTCAATATTATCTATTTTCAATTTTGTATTTTCAAAATATTAGAATTTTCAATTATAACTCTTCAAACTTGTAGAACTTTGAATTGTGAGTCTTTCACAATTGAAGAATTTTCAATTTCAAATCTGTAAAAATGAATAAATTTCAATTTTAAATCTATAAAATTGCATTATTTCCTATCATACACATTCAATTTTGAAAAGGCTTCAATTGCAAATATTAAAAATTGAAGAATTTTTTATTGAAAATTTTCAAAATTGAACTTTGTAATCTAAAAAATGTTAAATTAAAAATTATTCACGTTTTAAGTTTTACAATTACAAATTCTGTAATTTTGATGATTTATATTTGAAATTACTTTAATTTAGGACATTTTTTATTGAAAATTTGGCCTTTGTTTTCCAAAATCATCAAAATTTATGAAATTTTAATTATTCATCTTTAAAATTAAGAAGATTTTAATTATAAATCTTTCCAAATTGAAGAATTTAAAAATGAATTTCGTAAAAATTGAAGAATTTTCAATTTTAAATCGTAAAAATTGAACTATTCAAAAAGAAATGTTCCAAATGGCTGAAGTTTACATTGTAAATGATTTAAATTGAAATTTTTTTATTTTGACATTTTACTATCAACGATTTCTGTAATTTTGATGATTTACATTAAAAATTTTTTCAGTTTAGAAGACATAGAATCGGAAACTTGAATTTTATTTGTTAAAATCGTCCAAATTAAGGAATTTTTATTTATGAGTCTTAAAAAAAGTTTTCAATTAAAGTTCTTCAGAATTGTAGAACTTCAAAATTGTAAATCTTTAAAAATAAAAAGTTTCTAATTTTGACAATTTTTAATTAAAAATTTTAAAGTTTTTTAGTTTTGCCATTAAAAATTCTGTAAATTTGATGCTTTTTGTTCGAAACTTTTTTCAATTTGAAACACTTATAATTGAAAACTTGACCTTTGTTCTCCAAAATCATCAAAATTTAAGAATTTTTATTTATACATCTTTAAACTTAGGGAGTTTAAAATTGAAAATCTTTTCAAAATTAAAGAATTTTTAATTGCAAATCGTGAAAATTGAAGTATTTGCCGTTGTAGATCTTACAAATTAGACTATCAAAAAATGTTCCAAATTACATTCCTTTAAAGTATAAATCTTGAAAATTAAATAATTTGTAATTCTGTATTTCAAAAATTCAAGAATTTGCAGTTGTAACTGTTAAAAGTTGCAGAACTTTAAATTATAAATCTCTAAAATTCAAGATTTTTTATTTTTGATAATTTCAAATAAAAAATGTCTGCACTTTTAATAATTTACATTTGAATATTCTTTAACTTGGAAGATTTAGAATGGGAAACTTGACTTTCGTCTTCCAAAATTATTAAAATCTACGAATTTTTATTTATGAATCTCTACAATTCAAGAGTTTTTAATTGTAACTCTTTAAAATTGAAGATTTTTTAATTTTTTTAATTTGAAAATTCATCAATTTTGATGATTCATATTCGAAAATTCTAAAACTTAGAAAATTTAGAATTAAAAATTTGCCTTTTAATCTTTAAAATCATCCAAATTCAAGAATTTTTTATTTACTCATTTTTCAAAATGAAGAGTTTTCAATTATAACTCTTCAGAATTGTAAAACTTTGAATTGAAAACCTTTAAAATTGAATAGCATTTAATTTTTACAATTTACAACTAAAAATGCTATGTGCAAATATTAAGTTTTAGTATTAACAATTCTGTACTTTTGATGATCTAAATTTTTAATTCATTCATTTTGGAAGATTTAGAATTGAAGACTTAACTTTTGATCTTAACAGTCATCCAAATACAGTAAATTCGTATATACACATTTTTTAAATTAAAGATGTAGTTCTTCAAAATTGTAAAACTTTGTATTTTACATCTTTAAAATTACATTTTTGTCACAGTTGAAGATTTAGAATAAAAAAATTTACGTTTGCTTTCCAAAATCAGCCAAATTTAGTTTTTTTTTTTATTTATGCATATTTAAAATAAAGAGTTTTAAATTGTAAATCTTTCTAAATTAAAGAATTTTAAACTGAAAATCGTGAAAATTGAAAAGTTTTCAGTTGCAAATATTCAAAATTGAGCTGTTTAAAAAATAGTTTCAAATTGCATACTATTTTTTTATTTTGACAATTTAAAATTCAAAATTTCTGTAATTTTGTTGCTTTAAATTCAAAATTTCTTCAATTTGGAAAATTTATAATTGAAAACTACTTTTGATTTCTCAAATATTGCAAATCTAAAAAAAAATTTATTTATACATTTTTAAAATTAAAGAGTTTTCAATGGTGAAAAAATTAAAATTTGAATTTAAATTTAAGTTTTATGAAAATCAATGTAGCTATTCAATTATTCATTTTAATTTATGATTACAAATTATGTATTATAGTACTTTTAAGTGAAGCATATATTTTAATTCCATAGTAGGCATACAAAATAAGAAACTTGTAATAAAAATGTTTTCTGGTATATAATATTTCACAAAATTAATTTTTTCTTCAACGCGGAAGGTGTCATAATAATATACGATTAGTGCCTACACCATAAAATAATATTTACATCGCTATTTGTATCGGAACAGGCGATTATACTTGAAGTTTTTGAATTTTTAAAAGTTTTTCAACATTTTTTGTTGTGGATTTCATAAAAAGTGAACGACTCCGTAATTGAGGTGTAGCGAGGAACGAATTAAATTCATTACCACTGTCATGAGTCTACCTGTTGCACCTTATCGCGTTCAAGGAAAAGCGCCAACTTGGCACATCGTATACATTGCTT
>JAUELO010000023.1:8841709-8856181 GCA_032357855.1 Amphibolips quercusostensackenii | reverse complement strand
GTCTGACTAAAGTGTTAAGATTCAAAATTACCAGAAATAATCAAGTTAGTTATTAAAATAAAAATAATTGAAGTTGTTAAGCTAAAATATTATAAGATTTAGTGACAATACATGAAATTAGATGGGTCGCGAAATTTGCAATTTTAAATAAGGATTTTGAGTAACTTATCTCAGAGAAAGTTTTGAGCTTTTCCTCAATTTCCAGGTCACACTTGGTTGCAAATATTTTCAAACTTTCCATGATTAAAAATTATATTGTCTGTATGCAGAAACGAAAATTGGAGAATAATCGCACACAGGAATTTTATAATTTGTATTCTTATTTTAAAGCAGAAAAATCCAACTGTTTTGCAGAAGATTCGTCTTTTTGGCACAATTAAATAAATTTGGTGAAAAATAACCTATTTTCTGAAATTTCATCTTTCTTGGTAAAAAATTAATCTTCCCGGTTGAAAATTTAACTATTTGGTTTAAAATTGACGTATTTTTTCTTTTTTGCTAAAATGTAATTAATTTTTTTCTTAATTCAACTATTTTCTTAAAAATTTGTCTTTTTGGTTAAATTTACAACTATTTTGTTAAAAAAATCAACTGATTGGTTGATAATGAACTTTTTTGTTAAAAATGTATAATTTAGGGTTGAAAATGTCAACTGTTTTGTGAAAAATTCCTCATTTTGTCTCCAAAATTCAATAATTTTTTTGAAAAATCAACCATTTTCTTACAAATTTGTCTTTTATTGAAAATTTAACTACTTAGTTTAGAGTTTAATTACTTTGTTAAAAAATTATTTTCATGATTAAAAATTCAATTATTTGGTTTAAAAATTAACTATTTTGTTGAAAATTTGTCTTTTTGATTTGCAAATACAACTTTTCTGGTGGAAAATTCGTCTTTTTGGGTTAAAAATTAAATTAAATTATTATAATTAAAATTAATTATAATATATTAATTATATATATTATATATATTATTATATATTATAATCATAATTATAATAATAAATATAATAATTAAATTAAAAAAAATTAAATTTAAAATTAAACCAAAACAAACTTTTTTGTTGACCATTCATATGTTAGACCTAAAGATTTCAACTGTTTTGGATTTATTTCGTTAAGAACTCATCTTTTTTAGTGCAAAGATAATCGTCTTGATTGAAAATTCAGCCTGTTGTTTGAAAATTCAATTTTTTTATTTAAAATTAGTCTATTTCGTTTAAAATTCATCTATTTCCTTGAAAATTCGCCTTTTTCGGGAAGAATATGTTAGTAGAAAATTTATTTATTTGGTTGAAAGTTGAACTACCTTATTTAAAATTCGTTTTTTGATTAATGATTCATAATTTCAGTTGAAAAACTTATTCCTTTTCCCACATTACACCAGAATCTAATTTTAAACTCACCACTGAAAAAAATAGTGTTTACTGAATAATGAGTCCGGTGTCTGTATTTTTGCTTCTTACGTAATAACCATGAAAGTAGGTAGCAAACTCGTTAAAACTCATTTTCTCTTTACTCAAACCTGTCAACTGTCCAGCAAAGTCGTTGACACCGTTAAATATCATAAAGGCACGTTTCGTTTAATGCTGTCGATGATAATATTTTCATGAGACACTTCATTGAACTGGTTTAACGTCCCTAGATTATAGGGGCACAATAAGTACGATAAAAAATTAATGTTTTTATGATGACTCATGATCTATATGCAAAATAAACTAGTATGCAGATGTAGGTTGATTGCATATGGGAGATTCAAGGCGATAACATGGAGACAACTAATCTTGTCTAGATAAGTTCTTGAATAAATAATCAATTTCAATATCATTGTCTGGATAAATAGAGCAGACTCCTTTCATTTATCTAATAAAATTCCAACCGGAAGGATGAAATTGGTCCAATTTAGAAAGAGTTTCTCATTTAGATTACAACGTACACTGTACTTGTTTTATTTTTCAAGTTAAGTTTTATCTCCTAAGGATGTACACTACGTACAATCAATCTCAGAAGTCGTCAATTTTTTTAATGATTTATAAAATCAAAAAAAAAAAATCTATTATTAATTTCTGCACATCTTCACGGGGGCCTTTAAGCGTATTTTAGAAAAAAATAATTCATGTTGAAATTGTTTATTTAACAGTAGTTATTTAGATTTTTAATTTTTGCTTTCCCTTCAGGGAAAAGTTACACTTCGTATTTAAACCTAATGGCGAAGGTCTCATTTTATTCTTTGAAGGATTTTTTACAATTCTATTTTGGTGGTGCTCATTAAAATTTCAACTATCATTGTTTATAACAATAATAACTGTGTGATTTATAATTTTTTTAAAATAAAACACACGGAAATAGAATTGTAAAGAATCCTTCAAAGAATAAAATGAGGACGTGATCATTAGGATTTAATAAAAATTGTAACTTTTTCCTAAAGAGAAAGCAAAAACTAAAACTCTAAATAACTACTGTTCATTAAACAATTTTAACCTGAACTATTTTTTTCTGAAGTACGCTAGGCGACTTTTGAGATTGATTGTAATATCCTCTGAAATTCCTTAAAAATGGTAGAAACGTAAAAAAAATCATTGAAATCGTCAAGATCATCTAAAAATATTCTTGAAGATTTTACAATAATTTTTATTTTGCAGAATTTCAAACCAAATTTAGGAAAAATTCAATTAAATTGGAAGATACTTAATAGTTTTATAAGTTTTTAAAATATTCCACAATAATAACAAAGAAAATATTTTTTTAAATGTAAAAGAAAATATTGATTTTTGAAGAATTCGAAAAAAGTCTTGAAGCTTTTTGGAAATTTTGAAAGGTATCAAGAAAATAAAAAACTTTCTTGATCTCTGGGAACATTTTTATGATTTTTTATTTTGAAAAATGACTTTTCAAATGATTTCTTAAGATGTCGAAAATTCTGGTATTTTGAAGGCAACTTTTTAATTTAAAAAAATGGTTAAATAATTTTAGGGAAAAATTTGAATTATTTTTAAAGATACTAAGAAGTTTTGCGAAAATTCAAAAAATAATTCAAAAATTGAAAAGATTTAAAAACATTTCAATTAAAATGTAGATTTCTAAAGATCTCGAAATACAATTTTAAAACTTTTTAAGGATTTTGCAAGGTATCAGGGTAGAATTTTTTAAGATTCCTGTGAATTTTTTAAATTATTTTTTTAAAATTAAATTTTAATTAAATATTTGAAAATATTTTAAAAATTTTAAAAGATTCCTAAAATTGTCAAAAAAGAATCTTGAAGATTTTACAATTTATTTTTGTTTTGCAGAATTTTAAAACAATTTTAGGAAGAATTCGAAAAATTTTTAGCGATATTTAAAAGGTTTAGAAATTTTTTAAAGATTCCAAAAAAATAAAAAATTCTAAAAGATTTTAAAAAGCGCAAAACTAAATATTAATTTTGGAAGATTTTGAAAAAAATAGAAGTTTTTTTCAATTTTGAAAGGTATCAAGAAAGTAATAAACATTTCTTAAGATTTCTGGAAAAATTTTTAATGATGTTTTATTTCGAAAAATTACATTTTGAATGATTTTGCAAGATGTCGAAAATTCTGGTAATTTGCAGGTAACTTTTTAATTTAAAAAAATGGTTAAATAATTTTAGGAAAAAAATTGAATTATTTTAAAAGATACTAAGAAGTTTTGAAAAAATTCCAAAAATAATTTAAAAATTAAAAAGATTTCAAAACATTTTAATTAAAATGTAGATTTCTGAAGATCTCGAAATACAATTTTAAAACTTTTAAGGATTTTGCAAGGTATCAAGGTAGAATTTTTCAAGATTCCTGGGAAATTTTTTGATTATTTTTTTAAAAATAATTTTAATCAAATATTTGAAAATAATTTTAAAAAATTCAAAAGATTCATAAATTTTTCAAAAAAGAATCTTGAAGATTTTACAATTTTTTTTTTGTTTTGCAGAATTTTAAAATAATTTTAGGAAAAATTCGAAGAATTCTTAGGGATATTTAAAAGGTTTAAAACTTTTTAAAGATTTCAAAATGATAACAAATTTAAAAAGATTTCAAAAAGCGCAAAGCTAAATATTAAGTTTGGAAGATTTTGAAAAAAAGAAGTTTTTATTTTTTAATTTTGAAAGGTATCAAGAAAATAAACATTTCTTAAGATTTCTGGGAAAATTTTAAATGATTTTTTATTTTGACAAACAACCATTCGAATGATTTCTGAAAATTTAAAAAAATCTGTTATATTTTAAGGCATTTTTGTAATTTTAAAAGAGGTTTTAAAAATTTTAGGAAAAATAAGAATTATTAAAAAAAAATACTGAGAAGCTTATAAGAATTCCAAAAATAATTTAAAACATTGAAATGTATCATCTTTTCTGGAAAAATATTAATCTTCTTTGCGAAAAGTTTATCTTTTCAGTTGTAAATTCATTTCTTTGGTTGAAGATTGAACCATTTTATTGAAAATTCGTTTTTTATGTTTACGAATTCATTCTTTAAATTGTTAATATAACTATTCTATTACTAGTTGAAATTTTATCTTTTTTAGTTGAAAATTTATGTATTTTGTTGAAAATTCGTCTGTTTGGGTAGAGAAATAATTTTCTTGGTTGTAAAATTAATTCTTTGTTTAAAAATTTTAATACTTTGTTAAAAATTAATCTTTTTTGATAAAAAATGACTCCTTTTAATCAAAGATTTATGTTTTTTGGTTAAAAATTTAACTGTTTTGTCGGAAATTTGTTTATTTTTTCTTGGCTAAAAATTTATTTCATTAATGAAAATGTAACTACTGTATTTTTGTTCAAAAATTCACCTTTTTCAGATTGAGAATTCATGTTTTTTCAATTCGTCCTTTTTTTTTGGTTGAAAATTACTTTTTTAACTACAAATTTAACTATTGTATTCATTTTTTAAGGTTAAAAATTCCTCTTGTTAACTTATAATATAACTATTACATTATTAGTAGAAACTCTATCTTTTTTTCAGTTGAAGATTTAGTTCTTTTTTTGAAAATTCATCCTTTTTGATAAAAAATCACTGTTCTTCTTGGAAAATTTTTGTTTTTTGGTTGAAAATTGAACTATTTTGTCTGAAATTCGATTTTTTTGGTTGACAATTTTTTTAAATAAAAACTGAACTATTGTATTTTTGATTAAAAATTTATCTTTTTTATTTTAAACTTCATGTATTCTGTTGAAAATTTGTCTTTTTTATTGAAAATTAATTTATTTAGCCGAAAATTTAACTATTCCATTTTTGGTTAAAAGTTGATCTTTTTTAGACGAAAATTTATGTATTTTGTTTAAAATTGGTCTTTTTTGGAAGAAAATTAATCTTCTTCGTTTAAAAATTATCTCTCTGGTTGAAAATTTAACTACCTTATTAAAAATTAACTTTTTTAAGGTGGATGATTCATAATTTTATTTTAAAAAGTCACGGAATTTCAAAATTGGTATGTTGTATCAAACCTGTTTATGATACAGATTTGAAATTGAGGTGATTACATTTTTTTATTGAAGAAAAAAGGGATTGGCACAGAAGATTTATTGTGATTGACATCAGAAACGTCTGAGTGCAATCAGAAATCGGTATTAATATTCAATATCATTTTACCGATGACGTTGATTTTTTTCCAATACAGAACTCCTAACCATTGCACATATTAACATTCATATCGAATTACATAAGTCTCTCGTGCTGAAGGCAATGTCTCATATATTTTCAGACATTATTCACCATGGGCTGTGCAATTCATGTATTCAGATTGAATTTATGTGTTTCATAAAAAACATACTGGTAGAAAACGTATAACACGTAATGCATAACGCATGACTTTATACAAATTTCAGATAACATTGTAAATAATAGTTTTCCTCTTGGAAAAGAATTTATATTTATAAATTCTCGATCAGGAGGAAAACTATTTATTTTACCTCGTTTCGTTCTTATTTTGAGTCTGAATTCTAGAATTTTAACAAATTCGAAAAAATTACATCAAATCCATATAAAAATCTCTTGATGCCTCATAAAATCCTATAAAATCCCTTAAAACTTTTTGTAATCTTTGGAATTATTTCAAAATCGTTTTAAATTTCATGGAATCCCTTGAAACCTTTTTAAAAATTCTCCGAAATATTTTGAAATGCCTGGAAAATTTAAAACCCGAAATCTCTTGAACTTTGATAAAATCAAATAAAATCTCTTTGAATCTTTTGAATTATTCTTTATTCATTAGAAATATTTCACGAAATCTTCGACAATTTTAATACGTACTTTAAAATCTTTTGGATTATTTTTTATTATCTTGAAATACCCTGAAATATTTAAAATCTTGTGCAATTCTTTGAAACCCCATGAAATCTCTTGAAGTCGTTTCAAATCTTATGCAATCCCTTGAAATCTTTTCAAATTCATAAAGTCCCTTAGAGTATTTAATTATAAAGTTCCTTGAAATCTTTGAAATCCCGTAGTTTTTTTAAAAATTATTTAAAATCGTTTGAAATCGATATATTTTGAAGAGTCTTTTGATATTCTGTAAAATTCTTAGAAATTCGTGAAATCACTTGGAATATTTCAAAGTCCCGCGAGAATCCTTAGAAATCTTTTTAAATTCTTTAAAATCCCGTAAGTTTAAACAAATTTTTAAAAATCTTTTAATATCGACATATCTTTTAAATCTTTCGATATTTTGTGAAAACCATTGAAATCCCTTAAATTTCGTGAAATCACTTGAAATATTTCAAACTTTCACGAAAATCCTTGGAAATCTTATTAAATTCCTTGAAATCTTTTAAAACTCGCAGATTTTGTTAAAATCTTCAAACCGGTTAAAATCGATATATCATTGAAGTCTTTGTATATTCTGTGGAATCCCTTAAACTTCGTGAAATCGCTTTAAATATTTCAAACTTTCGCGAGAATCCTTAAAAATCTTTTTAAATTCCTTTTTATCTTTGAAATCCCGTATGTTTTTTAATCTCTTTAAAATCGGTTGCAATCGACATATCTCTCAAATCCTTTAATATGCTTTGAAATCCCTTGAACTTCGTGAAATCACTTAGCATATTTCAAAGTCCCGTGAGAATTCTTGGGAATCGTTTTGAATTCTTTGAAATCCCTGAGGTTTAAAAAAATTTTTGAAAATCGGTTCAAATTAATATAGCTTAAAAATCTCTTGATAATCTGTGAAATCCTTTGAAATACCTTGAACTTTGAGAAATTACTTGAATTATTTCAAACTTCCGCGAGAATCCTTGGAAATCTTTTTAAATTCCTTAAAGTCCTTGAAATTCCAGAGTTTTTTTAAAACTTTTAAATCGGTTAAAATCGATATTGCTTTGAAGTCTTTTGATATTCTGTGAAATCCTTTGCAATACCTTGAACTTCGTGAAATCATTTGGCATATTTCAAAGTCACGTGAGAATTCTTAGGGATCGTTTTAAATTCTTTGAAATCTAGTAGGTTTTAAAAAATTGCTGAAAATCGGTTGAAATCAATATAGCTTAAAAATCTCTTGATATTCTGTGAAATCCTTTGAAATCCCTTGAACTTTGTGAAATTGCTTAAATTATTTCATACTTCCGCGAGAATCCTTGGAAATCTTTTTAAATTCCTTAAAGTCCTTGAAATCCCATAGTTTTTTAAAACTTTAAAATCGGTTAAAATCGATATTGCTTTGAAGTCTTTTGATATTCTGTGCAATCCTTTGCAATACCTTGAACTTCGTAAAATCACTTGGAAAATTTCAAAATTCCGCGAGAGTCCTTGGAAATCTTTTTAAATTCCTTAAAATCTTTAAAATTTGAAGGTTTTTTTAAAATTATTTAAAATTCTGTTGAAATCGATATATCTTTCAAGTCTTTTGATATTCTGTGAAATCCTTCGAAATCTTTCAAAGTTCGTGAAATGGTTTGCAATATATCGAATTCCCGCGAGAATCCTTGGAAATCTTTTGAAACGCCTTGCAATCTTTGAAATCCCGTAGGTTTTTTAAAATTCTTTAAAAACGCTTGAAATCGATATATCTTGAAATCTTTTCATATCTTGTGAAATCCTTTAAAATTTCTTAAATTAGAGAGAACCCTAAGAACTCTTTTGAAACTCCTTGCAATCTTTGAAATACCGTAGGTTTATAATTCTTTAAAATTTCTTAAAATCGATATATCCTGAAATCTTTTAATATTCTGTGAAGTCCTTTAAAATCCCTTGAATAAGAGAGAACCCTCGGAAAATTTTTAAAATTCATCGAAATCTTTGAAATCCCGTAGGTTTTTTAAAATTCTTTAAAATCGCTTGAAATCAATATATCTTAAAATCTCCTGATATTCTCTGAAATCCTTTAAAATCCCTTGAATTAGAGAGAACCATTGGAAAATTTTTGAAATTCATTGAAATCTATGAAATCCTTTAAAATTCCTTGAATTAGAGAGGACCCTTAGAAATCTTTTGAAACTCCTTGCAATCTTTGAAATCCCGTAGGTTTTTTAAAATTCTTAAAAATCGTTTAAAATCGATATATCCTGAAATCTTTTGATATTCTGTGAAATCCTTTAAAATCCCTTGAATAAGAGAAAACCCTTGGAAAATTTTTGAAATTCATTGCAATTTTTGAAATCCTTGAAATCCTGTAGGTTTTTTAAAATTCCTTAAAATCGCTTAAAATCGATATATCTTGAAATATCTTGAAATCTGTTGATATCCTGTGAAATCCTTGAAAATCCCTTGAATTAGAGAGAACCCTTGGAAATCTTTTAAACTCCTTGCAATCTTTGAAATCCCGTAGGTTTTTTAAAATTCTTTAAAATCGATTGAAATCGATATATCTTGAAATCTTTTGATATCCTGTGAAATCCTTTGAAATTTTTTAAAGTTCGTGAAATGGTTTGGAATATCTCAAATTCCTGAGAGATTCTTGAAAATCTTTTGAAACTCCTTGCAATGTTTGATATCCCGTTGATTTTTTTTAATTCTTTAAACTCGCTTGAAATCGATATATCTTGAAATCTTTTAATATCCTGTGAAATCCTTTAAAATCCCTTGAATTAGAGGGAACCTTTGGAAAATTTTTGAAATTTATTGTAATCTTTAAAATCCCTTAGGTTTTTTCAAATTCTTAAAAATCGGTTGAAATCCATATATCTTGAAAGTCTTCTGATATTTTCTGAAATCCTTTAATATCTTTGAAATTTCGTGAAATGGTTTAGAATATCTCAAATTCTCTGGAGACTCCTTGGAAGTCTTTTGAAACTTCTTGCAATATTTAAAATCCCGTAGGTTTTTTGAAATTCTTTTAAATCACTTGAAATCGATATATCTTGAAATCTTTTTATATCATGTGAAATCCTTTAAAATATCTTGAATTAGAGAGAATCCTTGGAAAACTTTTGATATTCATTAAAATCTTCGAAATCCCATAGGTTTTTAAAAATTTTTTTAAATCGGTTGAAATCGATATATCTTTTGATATTCTGTGAAATCCTTTGAAATCCCTAGAATTTCTTTAAATGGTTTGGAATATTTCAAATTCCTGCGAGAATCCTTCGAAATCTTTTCAAATTTTTTGAAATCCTCAGAAATATTTTAGTCATTGCAAAATGCTGAAAATTTCCTTAAATTTTGTTAAATTGCGTGAAATGATGAATTTTTCTACAATCCTTGGAAATCTCATGGAATTTACGCAAATTTTGTTGTGTACCTTGTAATCTTTTATATGATTGTTTATCACCTTGGAATCTCTTGAAAAATAAAAAATCTTGGGAAATTCTTTGAAATTCCTTGAGATTCCTTGAAATCGGTAAATCTCTTGATGTTCCATAAATCTTATAAAAACCTTAAAAATGCTTTGAAATAGATAAAAATCATTTTAAATATCTTGAAATCTTTGCATCTATTTTGAAATCGTTTAAAATCTTATGAATTTATGATTCCCGCTAGAATTTCGGGAAATCCTCTCAAATCTTTTGAAATTACTTGAAATATTTGAAACTCGAAATCTCTTGAATTCTTATATTATCTTATAAAATAACTTGCAATATTTTGAAGTATTTTTTTATTAGTTAATCATCGCAAAATCTTAAGCATCTGAACTTTGGAAAATCTTATAAAATCTTTAGAAATTTTTCTAAATACCTTGAAATCTTGTAGCTTATGTTTCATTAGTTGGAAATCACTTGAAATTTTTGAAATCTCGTGAAATGTTTTAAATCCTTTGAAATCCCTTAAAATTACTTCAAATCTTTTGAATTGTGCTGTACTCTTTTAAAATCTAAAGTCATTAAAATGACAATTGGATATGAACCAAAAATCAAATTTCATAGAATGAAAAAGTTTTTTTGCAATAGATTTTCAATTATCAAATTTTGATAAAATTATAAAATCATGTGTTCCCCAAGAAGTCTACACTGAAGATGTGAAAACATTAGGAGGGAGGATAAACAAACTGGTCTGTATCTAGTTTTTCATCTCATAAATTAAAAATTTTTTTTTTCGGGTGAAAGGAGAAATGACTTTTACGTATTCATAACGTCTATCGATAAATACCTAGAGATCTAAATTACTTGAAATCGTTAAAAACAGAATTTTAAAAAATTGATACTTATCTAGATGTATTCATTCTCATGTCTTCAGTTTGGTCTTCCTAGTGTTTAACAAAACATATTATACCGAATCATTACTTAAAAATTACTAGAATTTGATTTTAAGAAGATTTCACTTCCACATCCGAAAAATGCGATTTGTGAGTAAGGAAACAACCGAAATTTTATCGCTTAACAAAATGTTCACGTCTGGAATGTAGTCATCTCATAGCAATTTGGGGATGCAAGAAACGATCCTGCACCGGAAAGAGCTAATCACGGCAGGTGTTAAGTAAATTTGTGTTTCATCCCAATTGCCTCAAAAACTTGCAACCTAAACAAAAATTTGATTTTCTTGTGACCCATAATATTCTAACCTGTCCATAAAATAGTATTCTCAATGTTGCTACAAATCCTATCCATAATAAGCTTATTCTACAATCTAAAGAGCAAAAGTTATTTTTGAACTCCTAGAAAAGTCTATCCACGAAAAGAAAATATGAAGTTACCCAGCTTTACAATTCTCAAGCATCACTTTTTATCCGCATAAAAAAGATCAAGATGTTATTCTTAGATGATCTCATCACCAGAATCACATAACACCCCACAGCTAATTCAGATAATTTTTCCCCATTCAAACATCAAGGGACCTAAAATCTAAACCCTCTGGAGAGTCTAGAGTCGACAGGAATTTCCGTAACCCCATTCATCATCCCCAAATTCAATTTTCCCCATAACTTTCAGTTCCTAGTATTCCATGTGCCTCTAATCCCATTGTGGATATAAGGCTACCACATATGCCATAAGGCCTAAAAGACCCATAAGAGATGCCATAAGATCCGCAAGGGCGGATCCAGAAAATTTTTCGAAGGGGACGATTGTGAACTTTCTTTAAAGAATATACGTGAAACGTAGTAAGAGGGGGCTCCCCAATGATTTAAAAGAACTTTTCAAATTAAATATACTAAAGCTATAAATGCGACTTTATTTATGTTTTTCAATTATAGTGTTCACATTCGTTTAAAAAAAACCTAATAAATTAACAAAGCAGTTCAACTTTGAACCAAGTAGTTGAATTTTCAACCAAAAGAGACGAATTCTCAATCAAAAAATGTTATAGTTAATATTTTAACCAAGAAAAGATTTTATTTTTAAATCAAAAACAGTTGAATTGAACAAGAAAGGACGAATTTTTAACAAAGTAGAAGAATCCTTGACCAAAAAAGTTCATTTTTAACCAAAAAAAAAGTTGAAATTTTTCTAAAAGAAATGAATTTTCAAATATAAATGAAGAATTTTCAAGTAGGGTTAAAATGTTTTCCGTGAAAGATTTCTAAGCCCAAAAGACGAGCATTGTACGAAACAGTTAAATTTTCAACATTCTCATTCATAGTTTTAGTTGAAAATTCAACTGTTTGCTTAAGAATTCACTTTTTCGTTGAAAATTTATATTTTTGGCTTAAAAATTTAACTGTTTTGCAGAAAATTTCGTCTTCATGACTTGAAAATTATACAAGTTGGTAGGAAATTCAACTACTTGGTAGAAAATTTAACTGCTTTGTAAAAAATTCGCTTTTCCTAATTGAACATTGTTTTAAAAAAAAAATGTAATTATACAGTTTTTAGTTAAAAAGTGGTATTTTTAGACTGAAAATTCAATTATTAGGTTTAAAAGTCTTCTTTTTGGTAGAAAATTAATCTGCTTGGTTAGGAATGCAACTATTTGGTTAAAAATGTATGCATTTTACTGAAAATTCGTCTTTTTTGTCAGCCCGGGACTAAATATAAAAAATCTATTTTTTATTTGATTTGGAAAATATATATTAAAAAAATTGAATTGCACAACAAAAATAAATATTATCGTCACTAATGCCAATTAAAAAATCTTCTTTACAATTATGATAATTTGGACAATAAAAAATGATGTCTTTCGAAAAAACAGCAAATTTCGTCTAAATTCTAACTGTAAGGAAGAACCGAGGAAAGAACTTCACGTTTCCAGTTTCGTTTCGCCCTGAAGAGCCGGAGGCTCCGCCAGAGGAGAAAATTTTCTGGTGAGAAGGGAGAATTTGAAAGTGGGGTGTAGAATGGCATTTCTGATTTCGAGTGGTGGAGATGCGAGAAGTGCACCAGCTGGGCCCCAGCGGTCCAGTCCTTTGTTCGGCGCGTTAAAACCTGGTCCGATCTGCGATCGGCCAGGTAATATTACCTGAGCGAGACCAAGCAGGTGGTCCCATTCCCATCCGCTTGATGGACTGAGGAAGAAAGGGCCTCGTTTTACTTACCGGGCTTCGCCTTCGCTAAATCTTTCGATACGATGCCCAATGCTTGACTGCGGTTTTAGGTTGAACATGTAAACAAGTTGATGCCCTTCTCCAACTGGTACGGCTCTACCGAGATTCCAAACTGGTAGCAACCATGTTCGTATTTTGCGGTGCCTGGTTACGCATTAGGCAAATGCCTAGGGGCGTCACGCCGTAGGGGACCCCCCAGAGTGGGGCCAAATCAAAAACCAGGTTCAAAATCACTTGCAGAAGTCAATTCTTGACCGACTTTTTATTTTTATTTAAAAAAATTTTTTCAATCATTTGTAAAGAGACAATGGTCTAGATATTAAAATTTAACATCCAGATATTAAAGCTTAATATCTTGATATTTTTATATTTCGCGTTTTAATTCCTGGAATATATAGTCTTAATATCCATTTCTCTCCGTGCAGTTTTTTCGATTTGAAGGTAAAAATTATATTTAAAGCAAAATAAAAATTTTAAATTACTATTTAGTTTTTAAGTTTATTTGTTTATCTGTTTTTAAAGTTATATAAATATAAGTTTCCTAAAATTTTTGAGAAAATTCTAAAATATTTTCCAACATTTCAACAATAAAGTTAATTTACAATCAAAGAAACGAGAATTTTTAACAAAGAATGTAATAGTTGATATTTAAATCAATAACTATTTTAATTCTAAATAAAAAACAGCTGAATTCATAAAAAAAAGAATTTTCAACCAAATAGTTCAATTCTTAACCAAACAGGCTAATTCACAACAAAATACATGAGTTTTCAAAAAAACAGATCAATTTTCTGTTAAAGAGATGAAATTTTAACTAAAATGATGAATCTTTAACCAAAAAAGATAATTTTCAACAAAGTAGTTCAAATTTAAACCAAGTAGTAGTTGTATTTTTAATCAAAAAGACGAATTCTGAACGAAAAATTCAAGATATTTGATATTTAAACTAGAAAATATTAAAATTTTGAATTAAAAAGAGTGGAATTTATTCAATAAAGGCGAATTTTCAAACATCTTGTAATCTAACTCAAATTGCTCCTAATTTTTAGAAATTAGAAAAATCTTTCCGAAAATTTCGCCGAATTTTTTCGGCATTTTTATGAATCTTTGGGAATTTTTTGAGATCTTTAAAATTTAATTTTTTTAAAAATAAAAAATCATTTAAAGTTTTCCCAGGAAGTTTAAGAAAAGTTTATTTTTTCAATAGCTTTCGAAATTCTTGAAAAGCTTAAAATTTTTTTTGATATCTTTGAAAATATAAATTTTTTTTACATATTTCTTAATCTTTTTAAATTTGTAACTATTTTGAAATCATTTTAAGACCTTTTAAACATGCATCTTTAAAAATTATTCGAATTTTTCCTGAAACTGTTTTATAATTCTGCAAACTGAAAAAAATGGTTGCAAAATCTTTAAGATTATTTTCTGATAATCTTGGGATTCTTTTAAAATGTTTAAAAATATTTTCAAATATTTTCTTGAAATTCATTTTGAAAAATAAAAAATCTTAAAATTAAAAAATTTGCCTTAAAATGTACCAGATTTTTTTTATACATTTTAAGAAATCATTTGAAATTTAATTTTTCAAAATAAAAAATCATACCTTATATATCA
>JAUELO010000023.1:8803065-8813855 GCA_032357855.1 Amphibolips quercusostensackenii | reverse complement strand
ATGAAATCCGAGCAAATGTTTTTTTTTCAGCATATATCGCTTTGAATGTGCCAACTGCGGCTTGAGCCAACTCTCTGAAGGAACTTTTGATTCTATGCCAGCCTTGACCAGTATGAACCTTGCCAAGAATTACCTGACAGGACTTCCAAAGAATTTGCTCAAATCTCTCTCTTCCCTCATCGAACTCGACCTCTCTGACAACCGGATCAAGACCCTTGACAATAATTTGTTCCACGGAGCCTCCACATTAACTAAACTTAACCTTGCTGGAAATCTTTTTGTTTCCCTTCAAGTTACTCCATTCCTTGCAACACCAAATCTCTCCAAACTAGATGTTAGCAGGTGTGCCCTCGAGAGAGTTTGGAGTGAAGCCAGATTACCACTCAAGAGTCTTCGGTAAGAGAAAGTTTTTATGATAATTAAAATGTTTAATAGTAGATAGACAGAGAAAGTTCTCGGTGCAAATTCCTATCTTATCGACTTCGAGACCATTCGACGTCTCCAGTGGTTTATGCCCCTGCTAAGTTTCTATCATTCTCTGGAAGGGTCTCGATGCCGTCATTATAATTTTATGACCCCGTCGGGACTCTTCCATAACAACAGAGTTGCTACAGGTCAGGGAATTTTGTGAAGTCAGGGAATGTCCGAAAAAACCTGAAAAAGTCCGGGAATTTTTGAAAAACTGAACTTTAAGTTAATTTTATTATTTTGTTGAAAATTCAAAAATTTTGTTCAGAAGTCTTCCTTTTCAAAAATTCGTCTTCTTGGGTTCAAAGTTCAACTATTTGGCTGAAAATTAACTTTTTTGTTGAAAATTGACATTTTGAATACATTTTTTTTTTCATTGACTCAAAAATCTCCCTTGGTTGAAAATTCAACCCTTTTGTTAAAAATTTATCTCTTAACTTGAAAATTGATCTGTTTTGGTTAAGCGTTTAACTATTTTGTTAAAAATTCGTCTTTTATTGGTTGACAATTCAACTGCTGATTTGAAAGTGGAAATAATTTGTTAAAAAATCCTTTTTTTTGTGTTATGCTTCATCATTTCATTTGGAACTCATTTTTTTGCTTGAAAATTGAACTATTTTTTTGAAAATTATTTTTTTTGTTAGAAAATAAATTTTTTCAAGTGAAAAATTAACATTTCCATGTTTGGTTGAAAATCGATCTTTTTAAATGCAAATTCAACTATTTGGCTAAAAAATTCAGCTATTGGTTAAAAATGAACTTTTTGGCTGAAAATTCAAATTTTGGATAAAGTGCTTTTCCTTAGTTGGCTCAAAAATCTGTCGTGGTTCAAAATTCAACTCTTTTGTTTAAAATTCGTCTTTTTTATTTAAAAATTCATCTCTTAACGTGAAAAATGATCTGTTTTAAATGAGCATTCAACTATTTTGTTGAAAATTTGTCTTTTTTTGGTTGATTTCAACCGTTTTGTGTTTAAAATTTAAATCTTTTTTTGGTAAAGTAACAACGATTACGTTATTTTCATATTCATTCTTTGGTTGAAAATTTAATCACTGATTTAAAAGTAGAAATACTTTGTTAATAAATAATTTTTTTATTTGATACTTCATTTTATTTGTAACCCATTTTTTTGGGTTGAAAATTAAACTATTTTTTTTGAAAATTCTCTTTTTTTTTGGTTGGAAATTAATTTTTCAACAGAAAAATTAACTATTCCATCTTTGGTTGAAAGTCGATCTTCTTTAATTGAAAATTGCACTATGTTTGTCAAAAATTTAAGTATTTTGTTGAAAATTGACTTTTGTGTGTAAGATTCATATCTTCGGTTCAAAACTTAGCTGTTTTGTAGAAAATTCGTCTTTTCAGCTCAAAAATTAAAAATTTTGGATAGAACTTTTTTTCTTTTTGAGTCATTAATCTTTTCTTGTTTGAAAATTGAAGTCTTTTGTTAAAAATTTGTCTTTTTTGTTGAAAAATTCATCTCTTATCGTGGTACGTTAAATCTTTTTTGGTTAAAAATGCAACTTTTTGATTCAGTATTTATCTCTTTTGTTAAAAATTAATTATTTTCTTTGTTTGAATTCAGCTGTTTTGTGTTTGAAATTTTAATTTTTCTCGTTAAAATAACAACTATTACATTTTTCTCTAAGTATTCATCTTTTTTGGTTGAAAATTTAACTGGTTAGTTGAAAGTGGATTTTGTGTGTGGTGATTCATTATTTTAGTGGAAACCCGTTTTTTAGAAAAATTTAGATATTTCATCTTTGGTTGAAAATTGTTCTTTTTAGTGCAAAATTTAAATATGTGGTTGAAAATTCTTTTTTTGTTGTTCTTGAAGATTCATCATTTTAGTTGAAAATACTTTTTTTTGGGTAAAAGTTGAATTATTGAATGGAGAATAGATGTGTTTTTTTTTAATTCATCTTACTTTAGTAGAAAATTAATCTTCTTGCTTGAAAATTCATCTTTTTGGTTGAAAATCCATTTTTTTGTCGAAAATTAATTTCTTTTGTTGAAAATTCAGCTATTTGGTTGAAGATTTTTTTTCTATTGAAATATAATTTTTTACCTGATAATTGAACTATTTCATTTTTGTTGAAAATTCTGATATTTGATTGGAAATGAGTCTTTTTGATCAAAAATGTAATATTCTGGGTGGAAAACTTAACTATTTTTTGGAAAATGCATGTGTTTTGTTGGAAATTCGTCTTTTTGGTAGAAAAGTATTATCATTAATTGAAATTTCACCTTCCTTGCTAAAAAATAATTTTTTAACCTAACATTGATCTTTTTTAGTTGTAACTTTATGTATTTTGGTCAAAATTCGTCTTTCTTGGTAGAGAATAATCTTGTTAGTTGAAAATTCATCTTTTTGGTTAAAATCTCAACTATTTAGTTACAATTTCAGCTATAATGTTGAATATGCAGTAATTTTTTCATGATCCCTTATAAAAACCCTGTATGACTGTTGCCACTAAAAGTATTTGAAATAAATTCAGAAACAAACATTTTTATTAACATTATTAATCTCCAAGGTATGAAGTTGTTTATATACATTAAAGAAAATTTTAACAGGGAATTTTGATATTGGTATTTTGTAGCAACCCTGATTAAAGCAACTTAG
The DNA here is from genome assembly GCA_032357855.1 of Amphibolips quercusostensackenii. Taxonomy (NCBI): domain Eukaryota; kingdom Metazoa; phylum Arthropoda; class Insecta; order Hymenoptera; family Cynipidae; genus Amphibolips; species Amphibolips quercusostensackenii. Next base: position 8,810,764 of record JAUELO010000023.1, on the reverse strand, counting down.
CACAGACATGAACCACCTGAGCTGACGAATGGTCTCAAAGTCGGTAATGTAGGAAATCGTACCTAGAACTGCACTAGCCTATCCACTTTAAATGCAATCTGCTATCTAAGTAGATGAATACCTTTTGCACAATATAAGTATGATCAATAACTATCATCTCTTTTAGATTCCTGTCGGTTCGTGGAAACCGCCTTCAGCGAATCACTATGGAAGAACTGAGAGCAACTCCCAAATTGTCTGGCTTCGATATGTCCCAAAATCCTTTGAATTGTGATCAGGATTTCAACGAAGCTATTCAATGGTTAATTGAACATGGAGTTACTCCCATCGAAAGCCTGAAGTACATCAGCAACTACGCCATGGCTGAAGATTATTCTGAATCAGAAGGTGGCGCTCAGTGGACTGATTTGGCTAAGGTTGTTTGCGACAGCATGGACTTTGGACCACCACCAAGGCCAAAACCACACAAGCCTATTGTTTATGATGTCTTGAAAAATGATTTGTCAGATGACATGCCGGTATGTTTGCTTTTATTAATTCCCATTTTAAAAACCTTTAACTCAAACAGCATGCAATATCTCAACAATGTTGCTGCAATATATGAATCTCCTCTCCCAATCAAAATTGTTTTGCAATATTGCTAAAATGTTGCAACAATGAAATGTTGCAACAGTCAGGACTGGGCGTGGGTCACTGAATCGGTACAATCACTAATGGGCCGGAACTGGAAGTAAAAAGATAGAGACCATATCGTTTTGAATATCTTTGAACCTTTATGATAGAAAGAGACAGAGAAGATGTATCCCATTCCAACTTTTTGTTAATCTAAACTCACGTCTTATCTTTTTCAATACCGGCTTCGCTATCTCATTCTATCCTTTGTCTATCCACGTCAATTTTTTTCAATACTCTCTTCTCTATCGCAACCTATCCTTTATCTATCCACGTCAATATTTTTCTAGCTCTCGGTTAATCTAGTTTTTCGTCTATCTTTTTCAGTCTCCTTCCCTATCTGTCGTATCATAAATCTATCCACATTTATCTTTTTCTATCTATTTTTCAATCTACATCCACGTTTATCTTTTTGAGTACCCTCTTCTTTATCTCATTCTATCCTTTATTTATTCATGTCAATCATGTTCTGTCACTGTTAATTTAAATATCCTCCTATCTTTTTCAATCTCTTCTTCTCAATCTCATCCTATACTACATCTATCAACGTCTATCTTTTTCTATGTCTTCGTCAATCTAAATTTACATCTATCTTTTCCAATCCTCTTTTCTATATCTCGTCCTATATTTTATCTATCCACGTCAACCTGAAGGTTTTGCCGCTAGGTGGCTTACGGTAAAATTAACCAAAAAGTGAAATCAGTCTTCGGGCCTATAAGTACATGAGGAGCTCAATGTCAGAAAAAATTATTTGTTGACTAAAATTAATGAAGTACCTTACCGAAATAATACTCATAACAAATTAGAACCAAATATTAAATGTTACTTGTTATAAACATTTTAATAAACAAATATTACATTTTTGCACCTTTTTCGTAGGTATATATTGGTTTTCTCATCAAACCAGTTCCAAATATGTTTTAAATTAATTAATCATAATCACACACATTCATAAAGATCTAATATTTATTATTTTTAATAATAAAAATTATCAAATTCCAAAATTAGTCTCTTTTACTCAGACAAATTTTTTTTTATAAAAAATATTCCAGAAAACTTAATAAATATATTTAATTCGAAAAATCTTTAATTGACCCTTAGTTGTTTTTGCTATAATGAAATTATTAAAAATATTAAGCTTTACATTTTTGTATAGTTAAAAATTGTTTTTCTCATAAAAAAAGTTAAGGTATGATTTCAATTGATTAATAATCACACATATTTATAAGTATTAAATATTTGTTTTTGTTAACAATAAACATGATAAAAAAATTCTAAATTTAATCACTTTCACATATAAAAAAATTCGTTTCTCTGGTAAAAAATATTTTAGACAATCGAATAGTAATACTGAGTTGAGAAAATGTATTGCTGGCTCTTAATTGTTATTGTTATTAAAAATGAATAAATGTATACTCATTTTTGCGTTTTTTTAATAGGTAAATGTTATTTTTCTCATAAAACAAACTAAAAATATCCATTATATAATCTTTCAAAATGTTGAGAGATTCTTTAAAACCGTGTGACATTTTTTTTAATCCTTTAAAATCATTAAAACCCTTGGAAATTCCGTGAAATTTTTTCAATGTCTGGAAAATTTCTTGGAATCCTTTAAAATAGCCTAAAATCGTGTAAGTTCTTTAAAATCTTTAGAAATAACTGCAAATATTGAAAAATCTCTTCAAATAATTGAAATCCTGTAAAATCTTCAATCCCTTAAAATTGTTGACGTTCTATGAAATCCTTTGGAATTTATTTGAATACCTTATTATTGAGAGCTTTTAAAATCATTTAAAATAACTGAAATCCTCGGAAATCTGATAAAATTCGTTAAAATCTCTGAAAAAATTCCTTGAAATCTTTTTCAAAATCCTAAAACCTAATAGGTCCTATAAAATCCTCTAAAATCTTCTGAAATTCTCAGAAATTCTTAAAAAGTGAATTACATTTTTTTAATCCCTTAAAATCATTAAAATATTTAGAAATTTCTTGAAATTTGTTTAATCTTTTGAAATCCCTTGTAAACCATTAAAATACCCTACAATATTTAAAATCAGTTGAAATTTTTTGAAATCCCTTGAAAGTTTTCAAAGCTATCAAAAATGCCTTGAAATATTTTAAAATACCCTAAAATGATTACTAATCTTTGGAAATAGCTTGACATATTTGAATATTTTTTTAAGTCTTTGAAATCCTTTAAAATTCTTCAAAAATCCTTTAAAATGTTTATAAATCTTTTAACTCTTCTGAAATCCTTCGGAATCTTTTCAAACATCTAAAAATCTTATAAATCTTTCAAATTATTTCGAAATTTCTTGAAATCTTTGAAATAACGTTAAATCCCTTAATTCTTGCGAAATTCCTTCAACTGCCTTAAAGTATTTGAAATCTTTAAAAATTCCTTAAAACTTTTGCAAGCTTTGAACATGAAAATCCTTGGAAATCCTATGAATTTCCTTCAAAACTGTTGAAATAATTTCAGTCTTTTGAAATCTGCTGAATTAAATCCGTAGAAATCTTTAAAATCTTTTGAAATCTTTTGACCTAAGTCACAGTCCGGATTTTTGGGTTAATTTCCATTACTTTAAAAAAATTTTGAAATTTAATAATTTCTAACTATTACAAAAAAGCAATCATTTTTAATTGTATGTAGACGATTTCGATTTTTAATTTTTGACTTAAACATTTTTGAGGCAGCGCTCAGAATCCGATCAAGTTCTTTTAGAGTTCAAACTTCATTATTTGACTTAGTTTTGAAAAAATCGAAAAGCGTTTTCAAGTTTCAAAAAAGCCTTTTTTGGACCACCTACTGTTAGGAAATCTTCCTTAAGAGAAGTACCTAATATTATATTTACCAATTTTTCAGTTTGACCATGGACAGAATGATGAAAACGTAGCCGAGGATGTTTGGTCAACCGAGGAAAAGGAAGAATACGAAGACTATACACCAGAGGCAACCTTGACTTATCATCCCTTTTACAGGAAAGCTCTTTGGCCAGTTTTGACAGTGGTTGTCGTCACTATCATACTTTTGCTATCAGTCGTTAATTTCACTATCTGTTTAGCAAAGCGCAGAGGTCGTGGCCCAGTAATCAGGCCACCGATGATGCTTCGACAAGGTCTTGTGGACAACAAAAATTGTGGTCTGGTCTACAAACCTCTTCAAGAAGAAATAGCAACACCCCACATGCCCAAAAGGGGTGCATTCTACTCAAGCAGTACCTTCCACTACGATAAAATCGTACCCGAAAGCGTCTAATTTTCCAATTTTCTTCCCAAAAGCGTTTCTGTGAAGTGCAAATTAAGGAAACAATTTGTGAGCAGATGCGAAAACATGTAGACTCGTGAGACTGAGAATAAAAACTAGAATTTTTCGCACTGTGTTGAGAGGGTGGCTTTGTGGATTCAAGAGTTTATCCTAACTCTAATGATTTAGTCCATTATTTTATTTCCTAATGATAAAATAATTCTGTAATTGGTGTGTCCCGGAAAACAAAATTTTCCAGGGAGTGGGAGTTTTTTAAAATTTGATAATTATCCACAAATCATTCACTCGACGTGGCAGATGATCCTCATCTTGTAAAGAGTTTCGATATACAACCTACGAACAAATGATACTTAATATTGCGAATTAGCATTTCCGGATGATCAAACTGACAATTTTAATTTTTGGACCTTTACACAATCATTTTTGAAGTCAAATTTTTTTAAAGAAGCCTTTTTAGTCTGAGGACTTGTGATCATGTTCGGATCCTCGATAAGTGAAATTTTATCGGCTTCGATGATTCGGTTTTGCATCGAGAAATCGTGGCATAAAATACTTACAATAATTTATATCGCTCTACATTTTCTACAAGTTAATAGCGAGTAACTTTTAATCCTTCCAATGATTTTAGGTTAAAGACTTAGGAAATTATAGTCCTGGGTCGTTTTAGAGTTTCGATCAACTCTCAAAGGAATTCTCTGTACAACAGAAAGTTTTTACAAATGGGATGTTATGGACTGTTTACATGAGGAATGACCAGTCATAGTAATATATGTAAACTATATTTAAGGACCCACTTTCTTATCCTAGATAGGATACCCTTTGAATACTTTTTAAGGGATAAAGAATTTTTAGTGGAAAATTCAACAGGCATCTATAATTATTGATCAGGATTTTTAAATGCTACGAACATACAGAATGGAGAAAGCTTGAACTTAAATAAATGAAAAATTGATTAAATAATTTATTAATTAGTATTTTCTTAATTTATTTGCGAATCATTCAAAGGATATGTTTTTATTAGGGAAGAAAGTAGGCATAATATTAGAGGAATAATATTTAGGTATGATGTACAAGTCGATCGGAAAAAAGTGTATTACTAAGTGCCTATTAATGATAAAAGTATCGTTAACTAACGTAGCTTAGGACGCTGAAATATATTGTAAACGTCTGTGCCACGCTACAAGCTGTAAATAATATTTTAATAAAGTCTTATATTAATAATAAAAAATATTATTATTGAAACCCTTTTTTGGTAAAATAGAAAAATAGATCCGAAATATAAATCGGGACATAAACAAAAACTTTCTTATCTTTGTCAACAAAAGAAATCCATAAAATTATGTAAAGAGGTCACTGCAGTAAAGTCAAATCTTGATTACTTTCAAACAAATGAGTGTAATAAGTTTTAAAAAAAGTTTATTTTATGACAAATAAATTTTGTCTATAACTTTCTTTTTGTTTTCTTTTATATTGAGCCTATAAAAGTGGAAATTCTTCTTTCCACCAAGTATTTGAATTGTCAACGAAAAGATAAGAATTCTCAACAAAAAATGTAATGTTGATATTTCAAGCAAGAAAATTTTTTCATTTCAAATGAAAAAAACAGTTGAATTAAACCAAAAACGACGAATTTACAACAAAATAGTTTAATCCTTAATCAAAACAGAATAATTTTTAAACAAAACAGATGCATTTTTAACCAAATAGTTAAATTTCAAATAAAAAAGTGAGTTTATCACAGAAGATTCATTTTATACAAAAAAAAGATGAATTCTCAACAAAATTTTTAAATTTTTTAAACAAATAGTTGAATTTTAAACCAAAAAGACGATTTTTCAAAAAATTAATAAATTTTCAACTAAATAGTTTGAACCATGGATGTGATGCTGGTCTAAATTTTATTTTAGTAATTTTTGGTTTATATTTTTTTCGTTTCGAAAATTTTTTCAACTAAATAGTTTAATTGAAACTAAAAAATGTCAATTTTTAACAAAAAATGAAATAATTAAATTTTTAGTTAAGAAAATTAATTTTTTATAAAAAATAAACTTCCTACAAAATTGTTTAATTTTGTATCAATCAGTTGAATTTTCAACAAAATAGTTAAATATTTAGTTGAAAAAATTAATCTTTCATGACAAAAAATGAAATGTGAATTCTTCATTTCCAAAAATGTTGGACTAAATAGTTGAATTTTTATACTAAAAAGTCTCCATTTTTAACCAGAAGCGGAGTAGTTAAATTTTCATTTAGAAGAATTATGTTTCAAGAAAAAATTTTTCATTACAAAACAGTTTAATTTTGTACCAAATCGTTGAACTTTCAAGCCAAAAAGGCGAATTTTCTACAAAAGTGTTGAATTTTTCAAACCGATAACATAAAATTTCAACAAAAAAATTAACTTTTGAGAAAGTAGTTCAACTTTCAATCAATGTATTAAATTGTCAACCTAAAAAGATGCATTTTCATCGAAATACATCAATATTTAACCAAATGGTTAAATTTTCTACATGAAGATTAATTTTCTTCCGAAAAAGATGATTTCTCAAAAAAATGCATAAATTTTTAACCAAATTGTTACATTTTCTACCAAACTGCCAAATTTTCAACAAATTACATAAATTTACAACTAAATAGTCTGAACAATGGATGTGATGCTGGTCCGTTGATTTGATTAAATTTTAGTTTATATTTCTTCGTTTTAAAAATTTTTTAACTGAATAATTTAAATTATTGAGCTGAAAAAAATTAATATTCAGGCAAAAATGAAGTAATTCAATTTTTATTTAGAAGAATTTTCAAAAAAAAACATAATTTGGTACAAAACAGTTTAATTTTTTACTGATTAGTAGAATTTTCTACCAAATTCTTGAATTTTCAAGTCACAAAGACGAATTTTCTACAAAACATTTAATTTTTCAACCCGAGAATATAATTTTTCAACCAAATAGTTGAATTTTCAACCAAATACTTGAATTTTCAGCAAAAGAATTCAATTTTCAGTTTAAAAAAAAATTAATTTTTAATGAAAAAAACGAATTTTCAACTAAAATCATAAATCTTAACAAAAAAATGTCAGAAAGTGGGTCAACTTTCAACTAGGGAGCTGAATTTTCAACCTATCGAGATGAATTTTCAACGAAACACATCAATTTTCAACCAAGTAGTTAAATTTTCGACATAGAAAAACTAATTTTCTACTAAAAGAAAATAAAGGATTCTTAACAAAATAAATATATTCTTCACCAAATAGTTCAGTTTTTGACACAGAAGATTAATTTTTCATATTTTAAACATATTACATAAATTTTTAACTAAATCGTTTTAACTATGGATGTGATGCTAGTACAAACTGTATTTAATTTATTTTTGAATCTTCAACTGAAATAGATTAATTTTGAACCAAACAGTTCCATTTTTTACCAAAAAATTTATTGATAAATTTTTAACGAAATACATTAATTGCTAACCAAATAGTTCAATTTTCTAGCAAATTGTTGATTTTTCGAGCTGAAAATACGAATTTTCTACAAAACAGTTGAATTTTTAACAAAAGAGTTAACTTTTGACCAAAGCAGATTAATTTTCAACCAAAAAATGTTACAAAAAAGTTTCTACAGAGAGAGATGAATTTTCAAGACAAAAAAAAAGATTTTTAGTCAAAAAAGAAAAAAATGGCAACCAAATTGTTGATTTTTGAAGCCAATAAGACGATGAGAAAATAGCTCAATTTTCAACTAAAAAGTATGAATTCTTAAC
>JAUELO010000023.1:8721777-8733259 GCA_032357855.1 Amphibolips quercusostensackenii | reverse complement strand
TTAATAAAATAGAATGTATTTACTTTTTTTTAATTTGTAAATTTATATTAGAAACGTTAAATAATCTATAAAATTTAGAAATGGAGAGATGGACGAGGATGTTTGCAAAACATCATACTAACATCAACTGGAGCAGCCAAGTGTGTCGCGAAAGTCATCCCTGAGTTGAAAGAAAAAGTCACCGCGATTGCTTTTAGAGTTCTGGTTGCTAATGTTTCAATATGCGATATAACATTCAAGTAAAATTCAAATTACAAAAATATTACAAAATGAAAATATTTAGGGTTTAGTAGCTGCGGGCAGAAACTCGGAGAAGTAGGAAATGTGAGAGCAAATGGGGAACGGGAAAATGGAGAACGGGAAAATAGAAGAATTAAGAGGAAATAAGCAGATGGAAAGTGAGGCAGCTGAGAGACAAGAAAGTAGGGAAAGTAAGCTGTAGACTTTTCAATTCACCTTAAATTCTTACGGATCTTACCAGATTTTTATTCAATGATTCTATCTACTACTGTTTATCTAAATTCAATAAAATTTTTTCGAATTAAAAAAATTTTAGTCCATTTACTTGAATTACTTTGTATTTATATTGACTTCGTAGGGATTTCATCAAATTCTATCGAATTATCTAAAATTCTCCTAAATTCACTCAATTTTACTGAAATCCATAAAATATTCAGGTTTTAGCAAAAATTTCGATTTATCTACATTCACTGGAATTCGCACAAAATTCTGCTTAATCTACCCTGAATTTGATTTAATTCACTTCAATTCTTATAAATTCACTCAATTCTACTTAATTCAATGGATTTAAAAAAAATTAATTCAACCTTTCTGAGGCATTTCATGAAATTCTGTTGAATCCCCTTGAATTTTTCTCAATTCATTAAAAATTTAATGAATCAAATTCTTCTCATTTCCCTATGTCCCTCTAGAGCCCGAAAAAAGTGCTTTTTGATGATTTTTGTTTTCAAATAAAAACAGCATAGAAAATCAATCTTTCAGCTACATTTTCATTAACTTTTAGAAAATTAAAAAAAAAGAATGACACCAAAATATCTAAAAATGTCGGAGTAAACCATAGTGCACTGGAATGTCTCAACGCCGATGTAATAGGACGGCGTAGACGATAGCGTCCGAAATTCGTAATCGAAACAGAAATAATTGTTACATTCTTGACCTTTTAGCTGCAGGGGTGGTCGATATATTGATCACTCAGGAATCACAAAATATTAAATGTTTTTAGGTGAAATTTGATGTTTTTAATACGTAAAAAATAGGTTTAAAATTCCTCAAAAAATTTAAACCCTCGACATTTTAATTTGCACTAATATTTACTAGTTTTTAGTTGCTATGTACCGTTTTTGAGATTTGGAAGACAAAATTTTCTTTCCTTTTTTTCTCTCGAAACTTTGGTTTCCACTAATATTTACTAGTTTTCAGTTGCTATGTACCGTTATTGAGACTTTTAAGAGAAAAATGTTTGAAATATTTTCTCTAGAATTTTTGGTTTCCAGTACCAAGTTTTTACCAGTACTAAGTTCCTATGTACCATTTTTGAGATTATAAAAAAAAATTGTTAAATTTTTTCTCTCAAAATTTTGGTTTCCACTCATATTTACCAGTATTTAGTTGCTCTGTATCGTTTTCGAGACCATAACAGAAAAAAAATTTTGTGAATATTTTCTCATAAATTTTGGTTCACACTAATATTTACCAGTATTTAGCAGCTATGTACTGCTTTTGAGATTAGAAAAAATATAATTTTTTCCAATTTTCTTATCTCAAAATTTTGGTTTCCACTAATATTTACTAGTTTTGAGTTGCTATGTACCAGTTTTCAGAATTTAGAAAAAAAAATTTTTTCCCTTCGAAATTTTGGTTCTTACTAATATATAATAGATTTAGTTGCTATGTACCGCTTTTGAGACTTTGAAAGAAAAACATTATCTTCCATTTTTTCTCTCAAAATTTCGGTTTCCACTAATATTTACCAGTTTTTAGTTGTTATGTACCGTTTTTGAGATTAGAAAAAAAAATTTGTTCAATTTTTTCTCTTTGGAAATTTTGTTTTATACTAATATTTACTAGTTTCTAGTTGCTATGTACCGATTTTGAGATTTCAGAAGAAAAAATTTTGTTTTAATTTTGTCTCTCAAAATGTTGTTTTATACTAATATTTACCAGTTTTTAGTTGCTATGTACGGATTTTAAGGTTTTTGTAGAAAAAATTTCTAAAATCTTATCGATCAAAATTTTTTTTTCCACTAATATTCACAATTTTTGAGTTGCTATGTAGCGTTTTTGAAATATTGAAAAAAAAAACTTTTTCAATTTTTTCTCTCGAAATTTAGGTTTCCACTATTATTTACTAGTTTTAAGTTGCTATGTACGATTTTTTCAACTCTAAAAGAAAAAAGTTTTTTGAAATTTTATCTTTGGACATTTTTGGATTTCACAATTATTCACCAGTTTTTAGTTGCTATGTACATTTTTTTGAGATTTTGAAAGAGAAAATTTTTTCACAAATTCTGTCCTTGAAATTTTGGTTTCTACTAATATTTACCTGTTTCAGTTGCTGTGCACCGTTTTTAAGATTTAAGGAGAAAAAAATTTTTATTATTTTTTTTTCTCGAAATTTTGTTTTCCACTAATATTTCCTAGTTTTTAGTTGCTATGTACCGTTTTTAGGACTTTGAAAGATAAAATTTTTTTTGAATTTGCTGTCTCGAAATCTTTTTTTATACTAATATTTTCTAGTTTTTAGTTTCTATGTACCGATTTTGAGATTTTGTCAGATGAAATTTTGTTTTTATTTTATCTCTCAAAATTTTGTTATATACTAATATTTACTAGTATTTAGTTGCTATGTACCGTTTTTGAGACTTTCAAAGAAAAACAATTTTTGAAATATTTTCTTCAAAATTTTCGGCTTCCACTAATAATTACGAGTTTTTAGTTGCCGTGTACCGTTTTTGAGACTTTGGAAGAAAAATAAATTTTTTTTTTCACGAGATTGAGGTTTCTACTAATATTTACCAGTTTTTAGTAGCTATGTACCGTTTTTGAGATCTTGAAAGAGAAGAGTTTCTTTAAATTTTCTCTTACGAAATTTTGGTTGCCACTAACACTTACTAGTTCTTATTTGCTATGTATAGTTTTCGAGATTTTGAAAGAAACAATTTTTTAGAAACTTTATCTCTCGACGTTTTGAATTGAAAATTTTGAAAAAAAATGTTTTTAAATTTCTTTCTCTTGAAATTTTGGTTTCCACTAATATCTACTAGTTTTTAGTTGCTATGGACCGTTTTTGAGATTTTGAATGAAAAAAAATATTTGAATTTTTTCTCTCGAAATTTCGGTTTCCACTAATATTTACCACTTTTTAGTCACTATGTACTGTTTTTGAGATTTAGGACAAAAAAAAATTTTTTCAATTTCTTCTCTCGTAATTTTGGTTTCCTCTAATATTTACCAGTTTTTGGTTGCTATGTACTGTTTTTGATATTTTCATACAAAAAAATTTTTTAAATTTTTTCTATATTAATTTTCGTTTCCACTAATATTTACCAGTTCCATTTTTTTCCTCGAAATTTTGTTTTCCACTAATAATCATCAGTATTTAATTGCTATGTACTGTTTTCGATATTTTAAAAGAAAAAATTTTTTCCAAATTTTTTCCTTCGTAATTTTTTTTCCACTAATATTTACCGGTTTTTAGTTACTATGTACCGTTTTTAAGATTTTGGAAGAAAGAAAATTTTTTTCAATTTTTTCCCTCAAAATTTTGGTTTCCACTAATATTTACTATTTTTCAGTTACTATGTACCGTTTTTAAGATTATGGAAGAAAAAAAATTCTTTTAATTTTTTTCTTTAAAATTTGGTTTTCACTAATATTCACTATTTTTTAGTTTCTATGCACCGTTTTTGAGATTTTTTATAAACAAAACTTTTTTAATTTTTTCTCTCGCAATGTAGCTTTCCACTAATATTTACTAGTCTTTAGTTGCTATGAACCGTTTTTAAGATTTTGGAAAAAAAAAAATTTTTTTATTTTTTTCCTCGAAATTTTGATTTTCAGTAATATTTACCAGTTTTTAGTTGTTATGTACCGTTTTTGAGATTTCATAAGACAAAATTTTTTTTAATTCTTTCTCTCGAAATTTTGGTTTCCAAAACTATTTACCAGTTTTCAGTTGCTCCGTACCGTTTTTAAGATCTTGGAAAAAAATTTTTTTTTAAATTTTTTCCCTCAAAATTTTGTCTTCCACTGATACTTACCAGTTTTTAGTTGCCAGGTACCGATTCTGAGATATTGGAACAAACATAATTTTTCTCAATAATTTTTTTTTTCAACATTTTTCTTCACTAATATTTACCATATTTTGAGTTGCTATGTACCGTTTTCAAAATATTGAAAAAAAATATTGTTAATTCTTTCTCTCGAAATTTTGGTTTTCACTAATATTTACTAGTTTTTAGTATCAATGTACTGTTTTTGAGATTTTGGATGAAAAAATTTTTCTTTAATTTTTTTCCATGAAATTTTTGTTTCCACTAATAATTTCCAGTTTTTAGTTGCTATTTACTGCTTTTAAGATTTTGTGAAAAAAAAAAATTTTTCAATTTTTTCTCTCGAAATTTTGGCTTCCACTAATATTTACTAGATTTTAATTGCTATGTACCATTTTTAAGATTTTCTGTGAAAGAAAATTTGTTCCATTTTTTCTCTCGAAATTTTAGTTTGCACTAGTGCTCGTATTTACTAGTTTTTAGTTACTATGTACCGTTTTTGAAATTTTGGAATAAAAAAAATTTTTGCAATTCTTCTCTGCAAATTTTATTTTCTGCTAATATTCACCAGTTTTTAATTGCTATGTACCCTTTCTTAAAACTTTGAAAGAAAAAAAATTTTTTCACTTTTTTCTCTCAAAATTTTGGTTTCTACCGATATTTACCATTTTTTCGTTGCTATGCACTGTTTTTAAAACATAGGAAGAAGAAAAATTTTTTTCAATTTTTTTCCTAGAAATGTTGGTTTCCAAAAATATTTTCTAGTTTTTATTTGCTTTTTGAAGTTTTTGAAATCTTGCAAGAAACAAAATTTGTTCAATTTTTCGCTCGAAAATTTGTTTCCACTAATATTTACTATTTTTTAGCTGCTAGGTATTGTTTTTGAGATTTAAGAAAAAAATTTTTTTTTCAATTTTTGCTCTCGAAATTTTTGTTTCCACTAATATTTGTTAGTTTTTTGTGGCTATGTACCGTTTTTGAGATTTTCTATAAAATTGAAATTTCTTTCCATTTTCTCTCTCGAAATTTTGGTTTCCACTAATATGCAACAGTTTCTAGTTGCTATATACCGTTTTTGAGATTTTGTAAGGAAAAAATTTTTTAAATTTTATCTCTCAAAATTTTGCTTTCCACTAATATTTACCAGTTTTTAGTTGCTATGTACCGTTTTTGAGAATTTGGAATTAAAAATTTTTCAATTTTTTTCTCTCGAAGTTTCAGTTTCCACTAATATTCACTAGTTCTCGGTTGATATTTACCGTTTTTAAGACTTTGAAAGAAAACCAAAATTTGTTTATTTTTTTTCCATATTTTGGTTTCTACTAATATTTACCGGTTTTTAGTTACTAGGTACTGTTTTTAAGACTTTGGAAGAAAAAAAATTTGTTCCATTTTTTCGCTCGAAATTTTGGTTTCCACTTATATTTACCACTTTTTTGTTGCTATGCATACTTTTTAAAGCATAGGAAGAACAAAATTTTTTTCAATTTATTCTCTAGAAATTTCGGTTTCCAAAAATATTTACTAGTTTTTATTTGCTTCTTAAAGTTATTTAGATTTTGGAACACAAAAAATTTTTTCAATTTTTTTGCTCGAAAGATTGGTTTCCACTAATATTTACTAGTTTTTAGTTGCAATGTACCGTTTTTTAAACTTTGGAAGGAAAAGAAATTCTTCAATTTTTTTCACGAAATTTTGGTTTCCACTAACATTCACTAGTTCTTATTTGCTATGTACCGTTTTCGAGACTTTAAAAGAAACAATTTTTTTTTCAATTTTCGCTCTCGAAATTTTGGTTTCCACTAATATTTACCAGTTTTTAGTTGCTATGGACCATTTTGAGATTTTGAAAACAAAAAAGATTTTTCAATTTTTTCTCTCGAAATTTTAGTTTGCACTAATGTCAACCAGTTTTTAGATGCTATGTACCGTTTTTGAGATTTAAGAAGAAAAATTTAAAAAAAAATTTTTTTCTCAAAATTTTGGTTTCCACTAATAATTACCAGTTTTGCGTTTTCATGTACCGTTTTTGAGACTCAAAAGAGAAAAATTTTTGAAATATTTTCTCTAGAATCTTTGGTTTCCACTAATAATTACCAGTACTAAGTTCCTATGTACCATTTTTGAGATTAAAAAAAAAAATTGTTAAATTTTTTCTCTCAAAACCAGTATTTAGTTGCTCTGTATCGTTTTCGAGACCATAACAGAAAAAATATTTTGTGGATATTTTCTCACAAAATTTTGGTTTACACTAATATTTACCAGTTTTTAGCAGCTATGTACCGCTTTTGAGATTTGAAAAAATATAATTTTTTTTCAATTTTTTCATCTCAAAATTTTGGTTTCCAGTAATATTTACCAGTTTTTAGTTGCTATGTACCGTTTTTGAGATTATAAAAAAAAAATTTGTTCAATCTTTCGCTCGCGAAATTTTGGTTTCCACTAATATTTACAAGTTTTGGAAGATAAAATTTTGTTTTAATTTTATCTCTCAAAATTTTGTTATATACTAATATTTACCAGTTTTTAGTTGCTATGTACGGATTTTGAGATCTTTGGAAAACAAATTTTTCTAAATTTTATCTCTCACAAATTTTGGTTTCCACTAATATTTACTAGTTTTTAGTTGCTAAGTACCGTTTTTGAGATTTTGCAGAAAAAAATTTTTTTTAATTTTTTTCTCTCGAAATTTTGGTTTCCACTAATATTTACTAGTTTTTAGTTGCTATGCACCGTTCTTGAGATTTTAGACAAAAAAAATATTCAATTTTGTCTCTCGAAATTTTGTTTTCTACTAATATTTACTAGTTTTTAGTTGCTATGCACCGTTTTTAAGATTTTGTATAAAAAAAAAATTTTAATTCTTTCTCTCGAAATTTTGGTTTCTACTAATATTTACTAGTTTTTAGTTGCCATGCACCGTTTTTGAGATTTTGAAAGAAAAAATTTTTTTTTAATTGTTTCTCTCGGAATTATGGTTTCCACTAATATCTACTAGTTTTTAGTTGCTATGTACCGTTTTTGAGATTTTAAAGGAAATCAATTTTTTCTCTCGAAATTTTGGTTTCTACTAAAATTTACTAGTTTTTAGTTGATATGTACCGTTTTTGAAATTTTAAAGAAAAAAAATTTTTCAATTTTTTCGTTCGAAATTTTGGTTTCCACTAATATTTACTAGATTTTAGTTGCTATGTACCGTTTTTGAGATTTCAAAGAAATGAAAAACTTGAATTTTTTCTCTCGAAATATTGGTTTCCACTAACATTTACTAGTTTTTACTTGCTATGTAACGTTTTTGAGATTTTAAAGAAAATCAATTTTTTCTCTCGAAATTTTGGTTTCCACTAATATTTACTAGTTTTTAGTTGCTATGCACCGTTTTTGAGATTTTGGAAGAAAATTTTTTTTAAAATTTTTCTCTCGAAATTTTAGTTATCACTAATATGTACTAGTTTTTAGTTGCGATGTACCGTTTTTGAGATTTTAAGGGGTAAAAAAATTCTTCATTTTTTTCGCTCGAAATTTTGGTTTCCACTAATATTGACTAGTTTTTAGTTGCTATGTACAGTTTTTGAGATTTTAAGGAAAAAAAAATTTTTCAATTTTTTCGCTCGAAATTTTGGTTTCCACTAATATTTACTAGTTTTTAGTTGCTATGTACCGTTTTTGAGATTTTGAAGGAAAGAATAATTTTTTTATTTTTTCTTTAAAAATTTTGGTTTGCACTAATGTTCACTAGTTTTTAGTTGCTACGTACCGTTTTTCAGGTTTTGAGGGAAAAAATATTTTTAAAATTTTTTCTCTCGAAATTTTGGTTTGCACTAATATTCACAAGTTTTTAGTTGCTATGTACCGTTTTTGAGATTATAAAGAAAAAAATATTTTTTTAATTTTTTCTCTCGAAATTATAGTTTGCAATAATATTTAATAGTTTTTAGTTGCTATGTACGGTTTTTGAGATTTTGAAGGAAAGAATCTTTTTTTAATTTTTTCTCTCCAAATTCTGGTTTGCAATAATATTTACTAGTTTTTAGTTGCTATGTACCGTTTTTGAGATTCTGAAGGAAAATATATTTTTTTAATTTTTTTCTCCAAATTTTGGTTTGAACTAATATTAACTAGTTTTTTGTTGCTATGTACCGTTTTTGAGATTTTGAAGGTAAAAATATTATTTGAATTTTTTTTTCGAAATTTTGGTTCCGACTAATATTTACTAGTATTTAGTTGCTATGTACCTTTTTGGAGCTTTTAGGAGAAAAAATTTTTTTAAAATTTTTTCGCTCAAAATTTTGGATTCTACTAATATCTACTAGTTTTTAGTTGCTATGTACGGTTTTTTAAATTTTGAAGAAAAGTATATTTTTTCAATTTTTTTTCTCAAAATTTTAGTTTGAACTAATATTTACTTGTTTTTAGTCGCTGTGTCCCGTTTCGAGATTTTCAAGAAAAAAATATTTTTTCAATTTTTTCTCTCGAAATTTTGGTTTGCACTGATATTTACTAGTTTTTAGTTGCTATGTACCGATTTTAAGATTTTGAAAGAAAAAATTTTTTTCTAATTTTTTTGCTGAAAATTTTGGATTCCACTAATGTTTTCTAGTTTTTTGTTGCTATGTACCGTTTTTAAGATTTGGAAGAAAAAAATATTTTTTCAATTTTTTCTCTCGAAATTTTGGTTTGCACTAATATTCACAAGTTTTTAGTTGCTATGTACCGTTTTTGAGATTTTAAAGGAAAAAATATTTTTCTTATTTTTTCTCTCCAAGTTTTGGTTTGCCCTAATATTTACTAGTTTTCAGTTGCTACGCACCGTTTTTGAGATTTGGAAGGAAAAAATATTTTTTCAATTTTTTTTCTTAAAAATTTTGGTTTGCATTAATATTTACTAGTTTTTAGTTGATATGTATCGTTTTTGAAATTTTAGAAGAAAAAATATTTTTTAATTTTTTCTTTTGAAATTTTGGTTTGCAATAATATTTACTAGTTTTTAGTTGCTATGTACCATTTTTGAGATTTTGAAGGAAAGAATATTTTTTTTTTTCTCTAGAAATTTTGGTTTGCACTAATATTCACTAGTTTTTAGTTGCAAGAAACCGTTTTTGAGATTTTGAAGGAAAAAATATGCTTTTAAATTTTTTGCTCGAAATTTTGGTTTGCATAATATTTACTAGCTTTTAGTTGCTATGTACCGTTTTTGAAATTGAAAAAAAAAATATTTTTTAAATTTTTTTTCTCGTAATTTTGGTTTGCTATATTTACTAGTTTTTAGTTGTTATGTACCGTTTTTGAGATTTTGGAAGGAAGAGAATTTTTTTAATTTTTTCGCTCGAAATTTTGGTTTCCAATAATGTTTACTAGTTTTTAGATGCTATGTACCGCTTTTGAGATTTTAAAGGAAAATATTGTTTCAATTTTTTTCTCTCGAAATTCCGGTTTGCACTAATATTTACTAGTTTTTAGTTGCTATGTACTGTTTTTCAGATTTTGGAAGACAAAAAATGTTTTCAATTTTTTTGCTCGTAACTTTGGTTTCCACTAATATTTAATAGATTTTAGTTGCTATGTACTGTATTTGAGATTTTGAAGGAAAACATATTTTTTCAATTTTTTTTTCGAAATTTTCATTCGCACTAATATTTACTAGTTTTTAGTTGCTATGTACCGTTTTTAAGAATTTGAAGGAAAAAATATTTTTTTAATTGTTTCTCTCGAAATTTTGGTTTGCACTAATATTTACTAGTTTTTAGTTGCTATGTACCGTTTTTGAGATTTTGAAGGAAAAAATATTATCAATTTTTTCTCTTTTGAAATTTTGGTTTGCACTAATATTTACTAGTTTTTAGTTTTCCATGTGCTGTTTTTTAAATTTTAAAGGAAAAAATATTTTTTCAATTTGATCTCTCAAAATTTGGGTTTGCACTAATATTTCCTAGTTTTTAGTTGCAATGCACTGTTTTTGAGATTTTAAAGGAAAAAATCTTTTTTCAATTTTTTCTCTCGAAATTTTGGTTTGCAATAATATTTACTAGTTTTTAGTTACAATGCACTGTTTTTGCAATTTTAAAGGAAGAAATATTTTTTTAATGTTTTCAATTGAAATTTTAGTTTGCAATAATATTTACTAGTTTTTAGTTGCTATTTACCGTTTTTGAAAGTTTAAGGAAAAAATTTTTTAAAAATTTTTTCGCTTGAAATTCCACTAATATTTACTAGTTTTTAGTTGCAATGTGCCGTTTTTGAGAGTTTGAAGGAAAAAAAATTTTTCAATTTTTTTTATCGAAATTTTGTTTTACACTGATATTCACTAGTTTTTAGTTGCAGTGCACTGTTTTCAAGATTTTGAAGGCAAAAATATGTTTTTTAATTTTTTCTCTCGAAATTTTGGTTTGCACTAATATTTACTAGTTTTCAGTTGCTGTGTACCGTTTTTGAGATTTTTAAGGAAAAAATATTTTTTCAATTTTTTTTTTTGAAATTTGGGTTTGCACTAATATTTACTAGTTTTTAGTTGCAATGCACCGTTTTTAAAATTTTCAAGGCAAAAATATTTTTTTACATTTTTGCTCTCGAAATTTGGTTTCCACCAATATTTACTCGTTTTTAGTTGCTATGTGCCGTTTTTAAGATTCAAAAAAAAAAATTTTTTTTTCCATTTTTCTCTCAAAATTTTCGTTTGCACTAATATTTACTAGTTTTTAGTTGCTATGCACCGTTTTTGAGGTTTTAGAAGAAAGAAAATATTTTCAAATTTTTCTCTCAAAATTTTGGTTTCCACTAATATTTACTAGTTTTTAGTTGCTATGCACCGTTTTTAAGGTTTTGAAAGAAAAAATTTTTTTTCAAATTTTTTTCTTAAAATTTTGGTTTCTACTCATATTTACAATTTTTTATTTGCTATGCTCCGTTTTTGAGGTTTTTGAAAAAAAAATTTTTTTTAATTTTTCTCTCAAAATTTTGGTTTCCACTAATATTTATTAGTTTTTAGTTGCTATGCACCGTTTTTTAAGGTTTTGAAAGAAAAAATTTTTTTTCAAATTTTTTTCTTAAAATTTTGGTTTCTACTAATATTTACTAGTTTTAATTGCTATGCACCGTTTTTGAGCTTTTGAAAAAAAAATTTTTTTCAATTTTTCTCGCAAAATTTTGGTTTCCACTAATATTTATTAGTTTTTAGTTGCTATGCACCGTTT
>JAUELO010000023.1:8646270-8656286 GCA_032357855.1 Amphibolips quercusostensackenii | reverse complement strand
TAAATTGTAAAGTAAACAGAGAAAATAATACCCTAAATAATAAATATGACATTGTAAATTAGATTGTAACTGGATAACTAAACCAACAAAATAGAAAATTTTTAAAAGAGTGAAAAAACATTCTACAAAATAGAAATCACAATTTAAAGATGAAGTAAGAGTCTACTACTGAGCTGAAATATTGCAAAATTCAGGTCAAAAAGTATGATTGAAAAAAGTTACCCAGGTTCGAGGAAATGAATGTGGAAGTTGACAAATTCTAAGTAAAAACGGGTAAACAAAGTTTGATGTAAGAAAGTCAGCCAATTCCGTGAAAACCGATTGGGAATTTTGAGACTAATATTACCTACGCTTTCAAGATCGGCTTTTGATATCAATTGAAAATTTAACTTTTAATTTTTTTAAACAAATACTCATATTCTCCCAAGGTGCATGGATACTGAATGATAATTAAAAGTATTCACCAAAGGAAAAAAGGTTGATAAAATTATTATTGCGTTAAAATTTCAACTAAATTTTATAAATAAAAAAAAAATTTTGCGCATTAAACCCATTTGCAATCAAAATTTTGTGTATTCAGTTCTAAACTGCCACCCTTCAGTTCTAAGTTGAATATTGAATATGGTAAATTAAAATTCTGAAATTAAACATTATAAGTTTTAAATTAAAAAAGGAAGATCAATATTGTAAATTAGAATTTTTTAAAAATGGAACAGCTCATTTTCAATTAAAAATGTGACCTTTATTGGAAAAGTGACAGAGTGCTCCCCCGGACGAGAAAATGTGAAGCTCAAAGACAAAACAGGATGGTAAGATATTCTGCAACCTAACCATTGATAGTGTCAATAGCAAGATTCTCGAATGGAGAAAATTGATCTTATCCAATAAACTTAATTCATAAAAGAAAATAACTACTACGTCGACTTGGATTGAAAAATAAAACAATTGCATTATTAAGAATATAAGTAAATATTTTTTTAGGTCGAAATTATTTTCTCACATTAAATATTAATTAAATTGAATACAACCTTCTTCTTGGAAATAACATTTATTACTTATCCAAAATAAAAAAAAGATAAAAAGTGCTTTTGACTTGGACTTGATTTCTAGGGCATAAAAAAGCCTTCAAGATGACCCTGATTCAAACCATTTACGACTTATAGTTTACGAGATAGTAATTTGTTAACTAAGGGTAGTGTCTTTTTGGAAGGTCTGCATTCTAATAAATTTTTTATTTTTATTCAAAATATTATAATTTGATTCTTCATATAAGATCCCTGAAGAGAAATATAAAAAAGTATTTAAAAAAAATTTTTTTATACATTTGTTCTAGAATTTAAACTCTTATAATGGTAAAATGGTTGTAAAAAAGATTTTGTATTTAAGCCATACAAATTTTTTGCAAAACTAATTTTTGTGAAAAATCCGCTTCGGAATTCACCCAGAAAAAAGTTTGTTTTTAAAAAAAATAGCTTTTAGATCTTAGACAACATTTTTGATGTTTTTAGTAACCAATTGTTATGAACAATTATTTTGTTTATACCTGCAATTGTCAGATGTATCTGAAAAATGTAGGTCTGCCCGCTGGGAAAAAAAGCTTTTTTAATACAAAGAAACCTGATTTTCGGATTGTTTAAAAATAATTTTTTTTTAAATTTGTTTAAATGGGTTATAGTCACATAAAAACTGATTATACTATTAAATTCTGTAAAACAATCACATAAATCCCATTTTTTGGATACACTTTTTTCCGCGCACTTTGTTATGTAGTATAATTGAATGCTGAAGCGTGTTCCGTGCTATGCAATTGTTTATTGATCCTCCATCACAAATCCAGTGTAAAAAAAAATTCAATGCACTGACTTTATGTAATTTTTCTTGTAGAATCAAATGGCCTACCTAACGAGTTTTTCTAACTTGCATATTTAGAAGAATCGTTCGAACAATTTATGTTCAAACAAATAGAATAACAGATATTTTTGTATGAGAAGTCTCTGCCATATAACAAAACAAAGTTGCCGTTCAAATAATACGTACTGCTTTTTTTGACAATTTCTTACCCCCCCCCCCCCCCACGCAAATAACATCTCTTGAACAGCAAAAATTTTTGTTTAAATAAATTGTTCTGAGCGATTAAATAAAGTTTTCGACGCACAGAAGGTGATATTTTAAATTTTAATGTCCTAGACATTATTTGTAAATTTAAGAAAAAGTTATCATAATTTGGTATAGCTCTACATACAATATTGTTACTTAACGTTTTTAAAATTTTTTTAATTGATTTTGCTTCCTCATAAAGGAAGCTTTGTCATGGTAACATTTTTGAAACTTTTTAAATTCATTTAACCAAACGTTCCTCAATTTGAAAATGTCTAATACAATGTTCTAAGCAAATGTGCGGATGTGTGTGTGTGCGGATGAAAAACGGTTGCAAATAAATTAATGAAATTTAGGGAGCTTATTTTTATCGCTAATATCTCGAAACTGACCAAAGAATTTCTCAAAATATCAATTACATTTTTTTGTAGCACCTTAGAGTACTTTAAAAATCGGTTTTTTATAGTAAAACTTTTTCTTTAACGTAATTCAAACTTGATGCAAGAATATAAAAGATTTGTTGGTTTAAGACGAATCGATTGTCCTATAATATTAATACATTTTACCAAAGAGTAAGGAAGTTATCGCTATTTATATTATATTAAAAATCGATTTTTATAGAAAAATTTTCTCATTTTTATATTTAAAGTTGATGTGAGTATAGAAAAGAAGTGTCGATTCGAAACGAATCGATCAAACTATAATGTTGATACACTTTATTGAGAAGTAAAAAAGCTATGGTAATGCATAAAATTTGAAAATACGGTTTTTTACAGTAAACATTTTTTCATTTATATAAATCAAAGTAGATGCAAGAGTATAAAAGATTCCTTAGTACAAAAGGAATCGATTGACCTATAATATTAATACATTTTATGGAAGAGTAAGGAAGTTATGGTCATTTATATCATATTAAAAATCGATTTTCATAGTAGGAATTTTCTCATTTTCAAAATTTAAAGTTGATGTGAAAATAGAAAAGATGTATTGATTCGAGACGAATCGATTGACCTATAATGTTGATACATTTTATTGAAGAGTAATAAAAAAATGTGTATGGTGATGCATAAAATTTCAAAATACAATTTTTATAGTAAAACTTTCTTCATTTACATAATCCAAAATTGATGCAAGGATATAAAAGATTTCTTGGCTTAAGGCAAAGCGATTGACCTAGAATATTAGTACATTTTATCAAAGAGTAAGGACGTTATGGTCATGTATATTATATTAAAAATAAGTTTTTATAGTAAACATTTTTACAGACGCATAATTTAAAGTTGATGTGAGAGCAGAAGAGATGTGTTTATTCAAGACGAATCGATTGACCTATATTATTGATACATTTTATTGAAGAGTAAGAAAGTTATGGTAATACATAATATTAAAAAAAAAAAACGGTTTTTTATAGTAAAATTTTTTTCATTTACATAATTTGAAATTGATGCAATAACAAAAAAGATTCCTTGATTCTAGGCAAATCGATTGACCTATAATATTAATACACTTCATTATTATTTATTATTATTAACAATGATAATATTAATATTATTATTAATACACTTTACAGAAACATCTGTTGTGAACAGAAAAACTTTTTCATCAACATAATTTTAAGTTGATGCATGAATAGAAAAGACTTTTTTAACATAAATTTTTAAATAAAATAATTCTGACAATTTTTGTAAAAAAATCATAAGGCTGGAAAAGGGATAGTGTGTGACAGAATTTTTCCCTCCCCTTTTCCAATTGGAAAAATTACCATTTCAAATACAAAATTTGATTTGTCTGGTTTGCCATAATTTTGTATTTTTTGTAAATTTCTATTCTTAAATTGATCAAAATTAAAAATGTGGTTTGTCTATTATTTAAAAAATCACTAATGCTTCCTCTATCAGGAAGCAAAGTGCTCGTGAAACGAGCACTATATATAAATATAAAAACAAATAAAGTGGAAACATTCGAGATCGAATTCACAGATAGTTTGGATTATTTCTTTTCCTATTTGGAAAATGTAATAATCTAAATAGATTAGTTCAGATTTAACCACAGATTCAGATCGTCGAGATCGAATTCACAGCTAGTTTTATATGGCATTAACTAAGAATTTCTTTCCGATGAATCTTTGCAATTATACTTTGCAAATTAGCGATAATTATTTATTATTTAAACAATATTTACAAATTCACAATTTGGCTATTTTTCAATAAATAGGTTCAATATTTTTACGGAATCAACTAGGGATGTCTTTCCAAGGTCTCTATCAATCAACTAAGAATGTCTTTCCGATGACTCTTTGCAATGATACTTTGCAAATTGACAACAATTATTCATTATTTGAACAATTGTCATAAATAAATTTACATTACAACTATTTTTCAATTCATAGTCTTAAAAAATCGTTTAAATGGTTTAAATTGCTTAAATAATAAATAATATTTGTCAATTTGACAAATATTGTAGCAAAGAGTCATCAGAAAGACATTCTTAGTTGATTCCGTACACAATAAGTAAGCCCATTCATTTTAACTGTGAATCTATTTATAAAAATTGTTCAAATAATCAATAATTGTTGTTAATTTTCAAAAATTCTAGCAAAGAGTCAGAAAAAAAACATCCCTAGTTAATTCCGTAAACAAAAATTGAGCTGTGAATTTGTTTATAAAAATGTTTAAATAATAAATAATTGTTGTGAATTTGCAATGTTTTATCGTAAAAAAACACCAGCAAGACATACCAAGTTGATTCCGTTAACAAAAATTAAGCCCATTCATTGAAAAGTCGCCAAACTGTGAATCTGTTTATACAAATTGTTTAAACAATTACCAAAACAATCTGCTCTTAATTAATGGTAACTTTTCATCATTAATTTGTTTATAACACAATAAAATTTTTTTCAATTATTCTTATCAACTGAAAATTACTCCCATATAGTTGCAACGCTGTTTCAAGATCTTCTACGATCAATCCGAATGTCTTAAAATAAATAACACTTGGGAAACTTTTTGAAAAAATTCACTTTGTTGGTAAGTAACGAATTTGTAAACAATTTAAAAAAATCTAATCACATAAATCTTTTCAAAATTTAAAAAGCGTTAATTAAAAAAAACGTTCACATCGGATAAATAGTATAGGCTAAAAATTAATTTGTCCATGGGTACTTTTTTTGAAGATCTGGCGACGTCAAGACGCTTTCTTGTCGCGGGAAAAATTGTTTTAGTTAGAAGTAAAAGGGCCATTTACAAAATATTAAGAATTTAATTTTTTAACAGTATGGAACGCATTTCATGTCAGCAATAAGTTACAAAAATATATTTATTGCAATGGATTATAGATTATATGATCATTCAGAATTTTCTGACTACAGAGAATTATGTTTGTAGGATTTTCCCAAGGAGTAAATTGATTCTAATGAACAAAAAACAAAAATCCAAGTTATTTGCCAAAACGACAAAGTATAGTAAAAAGTCAAAGAAATACATTTGTTTCTCCAAAAAGAATTCTAGAAAAATTTCTCCGAACACTTTTTTCTATCTCGCCCTATTTTCGAGATATTTTTTAACAATACAATTTTATGAGACATAAAAAACAGAAGAGAATATAATTTTAATGGTTTTAACGACTTTTATATAAAACTTTTTCCTCTGAAGTGGGCAGTTTTTAAAAAATCGATATTCTCCATTGTTTCTAACTTTATTATTTTTCCACCAAAATGTTGCTAAAACTGTTAAATAAAGTCCTTTATGGTTTTTTATCACAACATGGAATTGCATTGTTGAAAAAAAATAAATTTTTAGGGATTTGATACATATTTTCGCAAAAATATCAAAAAGATTTTTGAATATTTTGAAAAGATTATCCTTTTTTTTTTTAATAATCCGGGTTTTCAATTTGCAAAATTCAAACTCTTATCTTTCCTCTTTTCCCTTTTTAAAGAATATCTCTTTTTCTCCTGTTTTCAAGAAATTTCCCCTTCTCTCGATTTTTCATTAAAATTGTTGTCTTGATTAAAAATTCTAGTATGTGGTTGAAAATTTAA
The DNA here is from genome assembly GCA_032357855.1 of Amphibolips quercusostensackenii. Classification (NCBI taxonomy): domain Eukaryota; kingdom Metazoa; phylum Arthropoda; class Insecta; order Hymenoptera; family Cynipidae; genus Amphibolips; species Amphibolips quercusostensackenii. The sequence goes on along the minus strand of JAUELO010000023.1, from coordinate 8,650,150 downwards.
TTATTTTGTTGAAAATGTAAGCATTTTGTTAAAAATACAACTATTTTGTTAAAAAGTTATCTTTTTGGTAAAAAATTCAAGAACTTTTTTGAAAGCTGAAAAAGTTTTTTAGTTAAAAATGAAATTTATCAAACTGAAAATTTTGCTATTATATTTCTGGTTGAAAATTCATCTCTTTGGTTTAAAATTAAATTATTTTGTAAAAAATTTGTATTTTTTATTGCATTCAACTGTTTTGCATTTAAATTAAAATCTTTTTTGGTTTAAATATCATCAATTACACTTTTCGTTGAAAATTGATCTTTTTGCTTGAAAATTCAATTGCCTAGTTGAAAGTTAAACTATTTTGTTTAAAATGAATTTTTTTGTGTGAAGATTTATCATTTTATTTGAAATTTCATATTTAGAGTGGGAAGTTTAACCAGTTTTTTCAACTGAAAATATAATTATTCCGTTTTTTGTTTAAAATTTATATTTTAAATTAAAAATTGATCTTTCTTCTATAAAAATCCAACTATTTGGCTGAAAATTCGTAGAAAATTTAACTTTTCGACTTGAAAAATCAACAATATGATAGAAAAATAAACTATATAGTTGCACGTTAATTTTTGTGTTAAAAATTCTTTTTTTTGGGTTGATGATTTGAATTTTTTGTAGAAAATAAGTTGTTTTTTTGTTTGAAAATTAATATCTTTGTAGATACCATCTTTTTTAATAAAAAGTGCAACTATATGGTGAAAAGTGCAACTATTTAGTTAAAAATTAAATTATGCATTTCAAAAATAACTAACTGATAAAAAATTAACTTTTCTGTTAAGAATTTATTTTATGGTATTTTTTGGTTCAATTAAACTGTTAAAAGAATTTTAATGTAACTATTTTTGTAAAAAATTTAACTATTTTGTTCAAAAAACAATTTATTAGAAAAATGAATTAATTGGTTTGTAAAACATTCTTTTTTTGTTTTGTTAAAAAAAAATTTTTTGAACGTAAAATGTAACTATTCCATTTTTGGTTAAAAACTGATCTTTTTTACTTTAAAATTTAACTATTTTTGTAAAAATTTTAATTATTTAGTTAAAAATTAAATTATTTGAAAAATTAACTACTTTGTATAAAATTAACCTTTTTGCTGAAAATTCATCTTTTTTGGTTCAATTTAACTGACAGAAAATTCTTTTTTTGTTTTGTTAAAAGGTAATTTTTTAAACGGAAAATGCAACTATTCCATTTTTGGTTAAAAACTTATAATTTTTAGTTGAAAATTTAACTATTTAGTTAGAACTAAACTCTATTCGATAAATTAACTACTTGGTAGAAACTTAACTTTTTTAATAAATCAATTAAATAAAATAATTTTTTGTTGCAAGTTCATAACGCCGGGTGAAAAATTTAACTGCTTTATGGAAAATTCAAGTATTTTGTTTAAAATTCGTCTTTCTGATTACATATATAAACTTAATCTTTCTTTTTAAAAATTAATCTTTTTAGTTGTGGATCCAACTATTTTGTTAAACATTCGTCTTTTTGGGTTCAAATTATATGGTAGAAAATTAGTTGTTTTTTATTGATTTTTTGAACTGCAAAATAAGAATTCCATTTTTGATTGAAAACTTACATTTTTTGTTTGAAAATTCATTTCTTTTGATTAAAAATTACTTCATTTCCAAATTATTTTAAAAGTTTTTGAAGTGTTTCATAGATTTAAAACAAAAAATGCATTCACAAATAATTTCGAATGCCAACTAGATTTAGGCCGTTTCGCTTCATACAAATATTAACGAATTCACAATAATTACCATAAATTTTCCGGAACTTTGCAATAATTTTTTAAAATTATCTGTCAAATTAAAAAAATTTTCAGTAAATTTCGTGATAATTTTTGTAAGTTTCGAGTAATTTCCAAGAATTAAATTTCATAAGTTAGAGAGCTTATTGTCTAAGATTCAATCGTGAATCAAAGTTTCCATGAAAGTACCGCCAGGACACTTTTTTTAGGACTCCGACACTGAAAATATTGGCAAACTAAGTCCTAAATAATTCCTAAAACTAAAACGAAAATTCAAAAATACATTACCTCTGCGTAAATTAGAGAAAGTGTTTTAGCGAAATATGTTTGCGAATCATTTCTTACTGTGAAATTAGTCCCTCCATTTTTTTTCAGATTATCCACTCGTTCGTACGTTTTTTTCAAATAGTAACAAATCAGCCATTTGTAAGTCAGAAGCAAATCTAAAAGAATTTTATTTTAAAAGCCTAATTTACGGTTATTTTTAATAATTATATTCATTGCAGTTTTAAAACTTATGAGTAAGTCTTAGAAAATTAATTTTTAATCGATTTTTGGAAAGAATAGTTTAAGTTTTTTTAAGTTTTCCAAAGTTTTTAACCAAATTTAAAAACTTATTCCCCAACACTGAATTATTATATTTTTTTATACTTTCAGGTTGCAAAGTTTGCTCCACATTTTTGCAGTTAAATTTCAGGGAAAGAATATTTTCTGCTTCTTCCAAAAATTTTGCTGATCCAAGAGGAGAAATTATTTGCTTTCCTTTCAAAACATTAGCCCATTGTGTTAACAACCAATTACTTGTTTGTTGAACCAGGACGTTATTTTCTCCTTCGTAAGTACAATTTGCATCATTTTCTGCTCTGAGCTCTCCTAACCGAGATTCTGAAATATATAAAAATTATATAATAATATTATTTTTTCAATGTTAATTAATGTTCATTTTCATCCAATTTTTCATTTATAGTCATTTTGCGGACGAGTCATTTATAAATAGTGAATATTTTAAATATTTATTATTGTGAATAGTAAATAGTGTTTGTAGTAATAACTAAATGTGCCAAGTTGTAATTCAAATTGTTTGAATTTTTTTAAGTATCTGCATTAACAATTTCAAGCTAACTTTTTTATCATAACACAGTTGCTAATAACAATAGATCAAAATGTTTTACACAGTTTTTATTCGCAATTTTTTGAGATTTTTGGGGGATAAAGGTTAATTTTTTATTTCCAGGTGAAAAATAAAAAACGTTAATTTTTTTCATTTGTTTATTTTAAAAAAACTATCATTAAAATGACTGATTACCTAAAGGAATGCCTGATTTTTTATTTTTTTTACTAATATTTTTATAAATAAACAAATATGACGAAAAAAATGGTAGTTTTTTTCTATTGGACATTCTTGGTGCTCGGAAATTATAGGAAAATTGTTGTGATTGCCTACGTTTCATAGATTTACATTACTGAAGGATATTTTATTATGATACAATGAACAAAAAATATTTGTATAAACAAATTATCTGGTGAAAATGTGTTTTCTATAATTTTCAATAATTTTACGTTTTTTAAGATATATTGCAAGAAATTTATCTGAAAACAATGTAATAATAAAGAAAATTTCTCTTTAAAGTATTCTTGATAATATTATAAACAAATGCTTGCAAATTAAAGATAATGTTTAATTAGCAGAAAGTTATAACTCCAATGTTGCAATGGCTAACTTATACAGTCAGGACGTTCACAATGTAGTCATAGGAAATATAATGATAGAACTTTAGCATAGAATGCAAGCCGTGACGCATCTGTGTAATGCAAAAAAGTATTGCATAGTCGATTTTAATTCAGTTTTTAAATCTCCCGCTCTCTAAGTTTGGCGCTGATTAGTCAAAAGCGTTAAGACACAGAAGACGTGCGCAAAAGACGCATAACCTAATTTTTTAAAATGGTTGTGTTCCCCAGGATTCACAACGCATTTTAAATAAATTCTTCGTTAAGAATTAAAAACAATGTAACAAAAGATTAGAATGTGTTCACAAATACTGTCGGGACGTCCATTAAGTATTCTTTTGAAAATTGGAGTTGGTTTTCACG
>JAUELO010000023.1:8555381-8565728 GCA_032357855.1 Amphibolips quercusostensackenii | reverse complement strand
TTTTGCTTGTTTTTTTTTCACTCATTTTTAGTACATTTTTTACTACGTAGAAGATATATTTTGAGTCGAAAGCCTTAACGAATGAGGGTTGAAGGGACGATATGTGCAAGGATATGTGTATATGTGTGCAATTTTCAATGGAATTATGTACGTGCCTGATCCTATATAAAATTTTTTTAAACAGTTATTTTATAAGTATCATCATCAAAACTACTTGCTAAACAAAATATAAAAAGTTTTTGAGGGGTTGTTTGTACATAATAAGGGTTTATTGATATAGGAAAAAGTGCTTATGTTACTTCTTAAAAAATAAAAGACTCAAAATTATAGAAGAGGTGATTTAAACCCCTGAATGTAAATGATTACACAACAAATTTTTTTTCATAGTCCGTGATTCTTTTTTCACCAGCAAAGTGATAACAAAATCGGCGCCGGACACTAACCTAACCCCCCTTCTAAGAATTAGAAGAGAAACTAAAGAAAAGTAGGAAAGAAAGAAAAGAAGGAAAGAAATGAAAAAAGAAATTGAAAGAAAATAAATTAATTTTGCTTCTCTTTTCTTTCTTTTCTTTAGTTCTTCCCTTTAATTTTTTTTTAGTTCCTTCTTTTTTTCTTTTTTTTTCTTTTCCGTTAGTTTAGTTCAACTAAAAAAAAAGAATTTTTAACAAAATAGCTAAATGCTCAAACCATATGATGTTTTTTCAATAAACAGTATCAATTTTCTACCGAAATAGTGGCATTATCAACTTATGAAAGAACAATTTTCAAACAAAGATGTAGTAGCTACATTTCCAGAAAAAATTAATTTTTAACCAAAAAAACTAATTACGAAGCAAATATGTAAATTTTCAAATAAATGGTGTAATTTTGAACTAAAAAGTATAATTTGTTATCAAAGTAATTAAATTTTCAACCAAAAATATAAATTTACAAGAAAAAAGTTAATTTTCAACCAAAAAGTTTAATTTTATACCAAATTCTTGAATAATGCAAGAATTTGGTATAAAATTAAACTATAAAAATTATGAAAATGTCAAATTATTTTGAAGACAAAAAGACGAATATTCTACAGAAAAACTTAATTTATAACCTGAGAATATGAATTTTCACCAAAAAAGTGAATTCACGACCAAATATGTAGTTAAATATTTAATTAAAAGATGAATTTCCAATAAAAAAGCATGAACTATTTACACAGTGGTTCAATTGTAAATCGAGTAGCCTATTTTAAAAAAAAAATTCTTCATGAAACATGTAATAGTAACTATTTTAAGAAAAACAAATATTTTAATTTTTAATTGAGAACTGTTGAATTCAACCCCAAAATAGCTCAGTTTACAAGTTGAAAAGTCGAATATTTTAGAAATCAGTTGACTTTGAAACCGGAACAGAAAAATTTTCTTAAGGGAAAGTTGATTTTCAATAATAAAAAATAAATTTTCAACCAAATACCTTAATTTTCCATCACAAATGATAAATTTTCAACCATAAATGCAATCGTTAAATTTTCAGTTAAAAAAAAACTAATTTCTAAACAAAAAAAATTTTTACTAGTTAAATTTAACTAAAAAAAAATTATTTTTAGCAAAATAATAGAATCCTCAACTGAACTGATGAATTTTCAACATATAAGATTTGTCTACCCAAATAGACGAATTTTTAACAAAATGCATGCATTTTTTACTAAATAGTAGAATTATCAATTACAATGGAAAAATTATCAACCAAAGATGGAGCTGCTACATTTTCACATAAGGAACTGCATAAGTTTTATCAACAAAAAAAAACAAATTTGCAACAGAATAGGTGAATTTTCAAATTAATAGTTTAATTTTCAACAAAAAATTTTAATTTACAAAAAAAATGTTGATTTTCAACCAAATTTTTTAATTTTCCAGCAAATTTCTGAATTTTTAAGCCAAAAAGCCGAATTTTCTAAAGAACAGTTCAATTTTCAACCAAAAAATATGAATTTTCAACAAAAAAGTGAATTTTTGACCAAATAATTGAATATTCAACTACAGTGATGAATCTAAAATGATGAAAAAAAAAACAAGAATTGTTACAAAGTATTTCAACTTCAAAACCAAATAGTTGATTTTTTAACGAATAATAACACACTAAAACATGTAATAGTTACGATTTAAAAATAAATTTAATTTTAAATAAAAAACAGTTGAGTTTAAACTAAAAAGACGAATTTTCAACAAAATAGTTGAATCCCGAACCTGAACAGATAAATTTTCAACCAAGCAGTTGCATTTTTAACGAAATACATTAATTCTCAAACAGAAAAGATTAATTTTTAATTAAAATTTAATTTCAAAATTCCAATATTTGAATAATCATTAATTTTTTGTTGTTGAGATTCATCATTTCAGCCAAAAACCAATTTTTTTAGGTGAAAACTTAACTATTCTATTTCTTGTGAAAAATTTATTTTATTTGGTTAAAAAATTCATTTTTTAAAGTGAATTTGACCATTCTTTTTTTTTGATGAAAATTGATTTATTTGGTTGAAAATGTAACTATTTAATTGACTATTCGCTTTTTTGTTACAAAATTATATTCCTAACTGAAAATTTAACTACTCTATGTTTGGTTTAAAAAATCAACAATTTGAAAAAAATTTATTTCTTTAGTTGAAAATTTATCATTTTAGTTTAAAATTCATTTCTTTGGTTAAAAATGTAACTATTTTGTTAAAAACTCCTTTTTAAGGAAAATTAATTTGAAATTAAATTTAAAAAATTAATTTTTGTAAGTGAAAAGTTAACTATTCTATTTTTGCTTGAAAACTTATCTTTTTGAGTTGAAAACTCAGATTTTTTAGTTAAAAATTTAATAACATATTTTAATAGAAAATCCATTTTTTTGAGTTGAAAATCAAACTGTTTTGGTTGAGCATTAGACTAGATTGTTAAAAATTTACCTTTTTTGGTTCAATTCAACTGTTTTTGAGTTGAAATTTACATTTTTTGATGAAGATTCATCATTTTAGTTGAAAATTCATCTCTTTAGTTTAAAATCCAACTAGTTTTCTGCAACTAAGCTTTTTGATGAAAATCAATTCTTTAAACTGAAAATCAAACTGCTCTTTTTTTAATTAAAAATTTATATTTTAGGTTGAAAATTTAACTATCTGATTGAAAAGTCATGCGTTTTGTTGAAAATTCGTTTTTTTTTGGTAGAAAAGTAATTTTTTTATTGAATATTCCTCTACTTGATTGAAGTTTGAACTCTTTTGTTCAAAATTCAGTTTTTTTGTTTTTTTTTTCTGTTAAGAAATAATTATTTTAGTTTAAAAAAAGGAAATTTCGCATTTAGGCTACTTTTTGGTTAAAAATAAATTTGTTTTAGTTGAGGATTCAACAATTTTGTTGAAAATTTGTCTTTTTAGTTGAATTCAACTGCTTTGAATTTAAGATAAAAATGTTTTTTTGGTTAAAATATAAACTATTACATTTGTTTAATAGAATCAAGCCTCTTTGGCTAACAATGTCACTATTTTGATAGAAAATTAATTAATTTATTAGAAAACGCAACTATTTGGCTCTCTCTAAATTTGAGTCAATTTTATCTATGAATCAGATATTTTTAGTGAGAAATGAGTCAAACTTACTATTCGTCAGTGAAAATAACTGAATCATAGTTAGAATTCACTGATTGCAATTGGTAAAAAATTTATCTGATTCAAATCTAGAGATTAAAAAATTAATCTATTTTGGTTGAAAATTCATTTTTGTTAAACTCGTCTTTTTTCCTTTAGAATTCGTATTTTTTAGTTAAAAATTCAAATACTTATCTAAAAGATATACTGCTTTGTTAAAAATTCATTCTTTTGATTGAGGATTCCTCATTTTAGTTGCAAATTCATCTTTTTGGTTAAAAATGTAAATTTTTTATGAAAAATTCAACTATCTTATTAAAAAATAGTCTTTTTTAGTAGACATTTAATATTCCGGGTTAAAAAATGATCTTGTGGGTTGAAAAATCAAATCTTTAGTTAAAAATTCTTAAAGTATTTAAAATAGAATTGATTTTCATTATTAACCTTTCGAACGATTCGTTCCTCTGTTCTTCTTTCGCCGCCGGAAATAGGAGAAACAAGAAACAATCTACTGTGGTCCCGGTGCCGTAATTGGTAAACGCTCCACTCATGAATAGTGGCGTTCCCGGTTCAAATCTGGACTGAGGAAGATTTTTTCTCGTTTCTCAAAAAATTATTAATCCATTAATCGACAAAAATATAACATCAGAAATGATTTATTATTCTTATACCTCCCCCTGCCTTTTTGCTTCTCAATCATTTTCCCAGTATAGCATAAAATAGCAGAATTGAAGCTCTTTTTTCGAATTTCCAAAGTCTCAAACCTAGTAAGTTTTCTATTAGCCTTGAATTACAATAATGGTCAACACTAATATAAGGCTGATGGCGAATCCGTGCCGGGGACTCGAGGCTAGTCCAGATAATTACGTGACGCGTTATATAGCAGTATAAATTCGTGGAATGTTTTCTTTCGTAACTCGCAAAAACAATTTCCAGTCCTCAACCGACCATGTAAAATGATTTGCAATCAATAAGCCATTAATTTCACCAACTTTTTACCATTCACTTGCATTGACTTTGATTTGACCTTGAAAATATAACGTCCTTCAAGGAGAAGGCCTTTCGATGTTCTGTGCCCCAGGTGATCTTCACACTACCTTTGTAAATTCATTCATCACAATCAGATTTAGAGCAATCGAAATATCTTCAATTTAGGATTACAAACACAAAGTCTGTATTTAATTCAAAATAATAATAATAATTATTATCATTTATTTTTATGTTCCCAAATTAGTATTACCAGATTTTTTCAGTATGAATAAATACTCTTTTTCGCTTTTTTGGCGAAAAACGATTCCGATCGACAGATAGCTCAGGCGGCAGGGCTTCTGCTTCATGTCCGGAAGAATAAGTGTTTGATTCTCGCGGCCTGCATTTCTTTATTATTATTTATATATTTTTTATTTGATAAAATGTTTATAAATATAATTTCCTATAACAATATTTATAAATTCTACACATAATAATTTTTTAATGCCTTTTTTTACGAAAAACACTTACTTTTTAACTTTAACATGATTTTCACAAGCAAATTTATTTTTGTAAAGGCTATTTATTTTTTCATAATGCTCAACATTTATATCTAAAATTATAAGTACATATAAAAGAGGGTTGTTTTAACGAAAAATTGTATTTTTAATTGCATTTCGTACCTTTAGAAGCAAATATTTCTTTGATAAGTCACTGTTCTGTTTAAAAATTATGATTTACGATACAATTATTCGTTACGAAAAGTCTTGTTCATGCCTCTAATATTAAATATATTTAGTAAGCAATAAAGAAAATTAATAATATTTTTAGAAAAAAATTAGTTTGTGAAGAAGATGTTAAAGTGAAAAAGAGTTAGTTTTTCCTGATAAAAGGATTACAAATTATTATTTGCAGAATTTTTAAAAATTATTTGAGGAAATTATATTTATAAATCTTTTAATAAATAAAAAATATTTTAAAGAGTTTTTTGTTAAAAATACAGCTGTTTTGATTAACATTTTTTTGTATTGAAAATTGAAATCGTTTGGTTGATAATAAATTTATTTTGTTAAAAATTTGTGCTTCAGTTGAAATACCAACTATTACATCTTTTGATAAAAATTCATATTTCTGGTGTCAAATTCGTGTATTCTGTTAAAAGTTCATCTGTTTGGTAAGAAATTAATCTTCTTAGTTGAAGATTATAGTTTTTTTATTAAAAAATAATTTTTTATACTGAAAATTTAACTATTCCGTTTTCCGTCGAAAATGTATCTTTTTTGATAGAAATTTATTCTTATTGGTCGAAAATTTATCTGTTCGTTTGAAAATGAACTTTGGCACTTTTTCCGACAAAAAAAATTATCACAGTTATAGCATTTTTAAAATTAAAAAAAAATGAAAATGAGAATTTTAAGCCAAACAACGCACTATATGAAAAAACGTCATGAATTAAATATTAAAATATTAAAAATAAAAAATTAAATTTTTAGACAAACGACACAAGCTACAAAATAAATAGATCAAAGTTGTTCAACCCAAAAAAATCCCCAAGTTTGTTGTTAATAAATTTTTGATAGGATGCGTATTTTTTGCTTTAATTGTGAAAAGTAACATTAAAAATTAAAAAATTAAATTTTGGCAAAAATTACGCAAGGTACGAAAAAAAATTGATTGAAAAAAATTGTTTACCAGAAAAAATCTATAAATTTGTTATGGATTATTTTTTGATGAAACGCATAGTTTTTTTTGAAATAGTAAAAAATATAAATAAAAAATTTTTAAAATAATTTTTGGACAAACAACACAAGCTATAAGAAAATGAATAGATATCAGTTGCTCATCCAAAAAAAAAAAACAACAATTTTTTCATGAATAATAATTTGATAGGACTATTGTTTTTTGTTTCAATCGTAAAAAAAACATTAACAATAAAAAAATTTAGTTTTTTGAAAAACAAAACAAGTTACCAAAAAAAATTAAAGACAAAAGTTGTTTACTCAAAAATGATGTACAAATTTGTTATAAATTATTTTTTGATAGGATGCGTATTTTTTGTTTAAATTGCTAAAAATGACTTTGAAAGTAAGCAAATGAAGTGTTTGGAAAACCGACGGAAAGTGCAATAAAATGTTAATCAACATAATTGTTTTTTTTATAAAATACGCGCTTGTTTTCAATTATTAAAATAAGACAATAAAATGACATCTGTTTTAATATCAATGCATATTATGAATTGTAATAATATAAATTTATTTAAATAATACATTTTTTGGGGTAGCTGAGAATAAAAATTAATAAAAAATAATCAACAAATATTAAAATAAACATGAAAAATAAAATTTGTACATTATTTCGTAATATCTAAATAAATAGTCTCAGACCGAAGTACAGAAATAAATATAATATTCATTTGATATAACAGAGTTGAACTTAATGTAGAAAAGTTTGCACTGTTGACAAAATCGAGTGTGAAGCATGAGGTGCGCGATGAGAATGTGTCCGTGAAAGTTGAAGGAGCGTAATAAAAGAGAATTCACAATCGCCAAATTACAGTTCGTCGATGGCTTCAGCTTTAATTTTAAAAGTCCTATGTAAAAATGTAGTGGGGAAAGCACAATGACCGAGTTTGAAGGGCGTGGTTAATACATTATCGAGCGCGAACCGCGAGATCCAACAGACGCGCGCCTTAATTAAATGTTGACCTCTCTACAAAAGTTGCAAAGATAATTTTATTTCGCACAAACAATCTATTCAACGACAGTAACTAAAAAAATTACTTCCAAAGATATGAAGAAGTAAAGGTTAAAAAACAGGGTTCACGGACCACTTTTTCCTTTGTGGACTTTCAAATGTCATACCTTTGTTAAAAATAGTCAAAACGGGTTTAAAAAAATCAGGTATCTTTCTGAAGGCTTTCTAAATCCTTCCTCGAAAAAAAAAAATTGCAAAATGTTGATAATTTTAGCCTACAATATGATTCATATGGGAACAAGCTATCTCAGCTCCTAATAACGGCAGAACGATGTGTTTAATCTTGAAATGTTCAAAAAATTCTACGAATACAATTTTTTAACCAAAAGAGTTGTAAAATCATTGCAAAAAGCGTTATTAACGATTTTTTGCTCTAGAATTTTTTTTCACTGGAGGATGAAAGGTGTAAACGATCCTCTCAGAAAAGGGTCGAATAGCGTGGTCCACTAACGACTAACGGGTTGTTATTCAGACTTTTCGCCAGATGTCTAAAAGCAAAAGCCCAGAACAGAAGTTAGAGTTGTCAAAGGCGTAGGTCATTTTTCTTGTAGAGTTAAATACAAGAAATACAATTTTTGACTCTGCAATTGAAAATTAATTTTAATGAAATTTATTTAATTTTTATTTAAATCATTTAAAATCGAGTAATACTTCATTGTGTCAATTCATTATTTATGTAATCAAATACAATTTTTGCAATTGTTTAAGAAAAGAAAATGGTTTGAGAAATAATGTTGTTAAAAACAAAAATTTTACAATCAATAGTATTTTTTAAAGAAAAAAACATTTTTTCTAATTAATTATTGACATAATAGAATATAGTTCATTTAAATGGTTTAACTAATGAAAATTGACTAAAACAAAATTATGTTTAAAAAATGTGTTTCAAATAAAACAATTGGTTGAAAAAGCGAAACTCTTTAAATAAAAAATAGATTTGTTATTACAGTTTTTGTTGTTTTGTGGTTCAACAATTGTTTAAACAAAGAAATGTGGTTTAAGGAACAATATTTTTAAAAACAGAAATTTTGCATTCAATAGAATTTTTTAAAGAAAAAAACATTTTTTCTAATTATTTATTGACATAATAGAATATAGTTAATTTAAATTGTTTAACCAATGAAAATTACCCGAAACAAAAGTATGTTTGAAAAATGTTTTTAAGATAAGATAATTGCTTGAAAAAATGAAACTATTTAACTAATAAATAGATTTGTTAAGACAGTTTTTGTTGTTTTGTAGTTCAATAATTCATAATCACTGAATTAAATTACATGTAGACTACATTTCTTTTGATCGTTTGAAAATTCATATTCAGGCCAGACGAAGGATTTTAAATAGAAATAAATTATAACAAGCTAAATAGGTGTTGAAATCCTGCGATATAGGGTATCAAAACACACACCCCCCTCCCATTCAACAAAGAATTTACTTGATTGACCAATCAATCAATTGACTTCTTAACTGAAAACATGAATTTTCAACCATGAAGATTAATGTTCTACCAAAAAAGTCAAATTTTCCGCAAAATACATAAATATTCAATTAAACACTTAAATTTTCAACTAAAAGAGATTATCCTTTAACCGGAAATAGAATAGTTACACTTTTTATCAGGAAGATTGATTTTGAACAGGTAAAAAAAAACAAATTTTTAACAAAATCTGTTATATTGTACTTTGAGATCAACAAAAGTTTAATTTAACCCAAAAAAGAACAAGTTTTTAAGAAAATGTCAAAAAAAATGGTTTAATTTTCCGCAAAACAGTTAAATTTCCAAGACGAGAATATCAACACCTACTTAAGCATCAGTCGAATTTTCAACCCAAAAAGATGCTTATTTTCCATAAAACAGTCAATTGTTAACGAAAAAGATAAACTTTCAACCAATAAGTATAATATTAAAAAAAATATTGTAATTTTAGACAAACACAATTTAAAATCAACAAAAAAAAAGAAGTTTTCAAAAAAATAGTTGAATTCCCAACTAAAGAGATTAAGGAACAAAAGAGAAGGAGTCAAAATTTTAAGCAAAACTGTTGAATTTTCTACAAAAAGAGTTGATTTTTCAAGACAAAAATATCAATTATTAGGCAGTAGTAGAATTTCTATCTCAAAAACACTAATTTTCAAGAAAACAGTCAATTGTTAACGAAAGAGATAAACTTTCAACCAGAAAATATCATATTTTAACAAAGAATATCATATTTTATGTTTCTACCAAAAAAATATTGTAATTTTAGGTCAACAAAATAATATGTTTAAAAAATGTTTAAAAAATGTCAAACAAAAAAAGAAGTAAAAAAAATAGTTAAATTTCGAAATAATCAGATGAAGAAGTAAAAGAGAAGAAGGAAACAAAATTTCAAGCAAAATCGTTAAATTTTTTACCAAAAGAGTTGACTTTCCAAGACAAAAATATCAGTTTTTAGGCAGCCGTAGACTTTTCAACTCAAAAACGCTACTTTTCAAAAAAACAGTTCAATTGTTAACGAAAGAGATAGATTTTTAACCAAAAAATATGATATCTCAACATATCTCATGTTTGTACCCGAACAAATCAAAATTTTATATAAACAAAAGTTAAATTAAACCTAAAAAAGAAGTTTTCAAATAAATAGTTAAATTTCCAAATAAAGTGATTGAAAAAACAAAAGAAAAGAAGGAAACAATATTTCAAACAAAATTGCTGCATTTTCTAAAAAAGTGTTAAATTTTCAACTAAAAAAGATTATTTTGCAAAGAAAAAAAGAATAGTTTCAATTTAAGTTACAAAGATTAATTTTCAATAAAAAAATTTGCTACAAAATAGTGAAACCCTGAACAAAAACGGATTGATTTTAATCAAACAATTTTTAACCAGAAAAGATGATATATTAACGAAAAAATATAAAAAATGTCTAAGAATTGTAATTACTAACCTGGAATTTAATGCTTTATTTATAATAAAAGTGTAATCTATCGTTAATAGCGATAAAATGGCAATAAGTTAATGTACGTTTCTGAAAATTGTT
>JAUELO010000023.1:8520464-8535558 GCA_032357855.1 Amphibolips quercusostensackenii | reverse complement strand
TGCAAGAAACTACAGTTTTTTTTAAATATTGCACTTTCACTAAGAACTTTTGCTATTATAATAAATCACAGATCAAACAGCAATTCCAGTTATGCAACACTTTTTTAAATTAAAATTTTACCTAGATATCCACATCTATTAAATATAGTTTTAAATGAGAGATGCTGTTTATTTTTAAAAATAATTTTATGTATATTGAGGCACGGAAATGCGTTTTAATGAAAAAAAAACTTATTTAAAAATGTGTATAATTTTATTTTGCAAGATATATTGTATTAATTTTATTAATTTGATTTTTTCAGTGGATTTGATTAATTATATCAATTGTTAGAAACGCACCTAACTTCGGTTCCGTATTAGATCAAGAGTGGTTATATTTAAGGTAATATCGAACTTATTCAAAATCCAAAATTTTAAAGACTTCGAAATAAAATTTTGAAGCTTCTTGAGGACCTTTAAAGCTTTTAAGAAAGTAAAGAAATTTGCTTAAAATTCCTGAAAAAAGTTTTAATGATTTTTTATTTTTAAAATTAATGTGAAGCGAATATTTAAAAAGATAAAAAAGTTGATTAATAAATAACAATTAAACCATTATTAATTTGGAGAAAATTCAAGGTAGTTTAAAATATATATTTAGAAGTCTTAAACAGATTCCAAAATAATTTAAAACTTAAAAAGATTTTAAAAAGACAAATTTTCAACAAAATATATGAATCTTCAAATATTTTGATTTCCAACAAAAAATATAAATTTTCAATGAAAAAAGATAAATTTTTAACGAAAAATGGAATATTTACATTTTTAGTTAACAAAATTGAATTTAAAATGAGAGGATTTTCAACAAAGTATTTGAATTGTCTAATAAAAATATATATTTTAAATAAAAAAAAAGCCAGGTAAGAAAAATAAATTTGTGAAAAAAAACAAATTTTCAACAAAATAGTTATATTTTCAACCAAGAAGATTAATATTCTACCTGAAAAGACGAATTTTCAATTAAATAGTTTAATTTTTAACTAAAAAATATAAATTTTTAATCAAAAGTGCAGAAGTTAAAAATTCAGTTAGAATAATAAATTTTAAGTTAAAAAATAAATTTTAGTAACAAAAAAAGCGGGTTTATAACATAATAGTTAGATTTTCCACAATAAAAATGAATTTTTGACAAACAAATTCAACCAAACAGCTGAATTTTCAAACAAAAAGAATAAAGTCTCAACGAGAAATACAGCAATTGATATTCAAACAAAAAAATGTTTTAATTGAAAATTTAAAACAATTAATCCAATTAAGGAAGACGAATTTTAAACCAAATGATTTAACTTTACATAAAAAAAAAACATTTTTTTTTAGTTAACATTTTACCTAGATATCCACATCTATTAAACGTAGGTTTAAATAAGAAAACTATTTATTTTTTTCAATAATTTTATCTACATTTATTGAGACAGAGAAATGCGTTTAAATAAAAAAAAATCTTATTTAATCGTGTGTATAAGTTTATTTTGCATGATATATTTTATTAATTTTATCAATTTGATTTTTTAGTGGATTTTATTAAGTGAAGAGTGGTCATCTTTAAAGTAATATCGAATTTATAACAAATCCAAAATTTTAAAGATTTTGAAATAGAATCTCGAAGTTTTTTGAAGATTTGTAAAGGCTTCAAGAGAGTAATAAATTTTTCTCAAGATCACTGGGAAAATTTTTTTTTTTAATAAGTAACAATTGAACCATTATTAATTTGGATAAAACTCGAGGTAGTTTAAGGTACATTTTTAAAAACTAAAAATGATTTTTCTGAAAAACTAATTTAAAAAGAATTTTAAAAAAGATTTATAAAATTTTTAAGGAAGAATTTAGAAGATTTTAAGGCGATTTTCTTAATATTGCAGGATTATCGTAAAATTGTAGGATCAATTTGACTTAGAAAGTAATAACAAAATTTTTTTCAAATTCCTGGAAAATATATAAATGATTTTTCTCAAACAAATTTTTTATAAAATACCTAAACAGATTTTAAAGCGAATTTTGATATATAAATTATTTTTTCTAGATTAAAATTAATTGGAATGATATAGTTTTGAAAATCTATACATTTTTTTATTCATTCTCGAATTTATAGCATTGAAAATGATAGCGTTTAATGACAAAATTTTTAATTGAAAAGTATTAGAAATTTTTATTCTATACGCGTAAAGTATTGAGCGTTTGAATTAAAAAAGTTTTATGCTTTAATTTTAAAAGTTTCCAATTCAAAAGTATTCCAATTTGAGTTTTTTAATTTTCATTTAAGTTTTTGTAACTTCAAATAAACAAATTTGGATATTTAAAAAAAAATCTTTTGTAATTTGTAATAAATTTTTGTAGAAAATTAAAACTACAATGAAATACAGCAATATACAAAAGTACAATAAAAGTACAAAATTCGTCCGAATAATAGAAAAAAGTTGCACTTTGATGTAATTATGGTTATAATTAATTGCATTTATTTATAGATTCCTGTCAAAATGGTTTTAGTTTTTTGTACTTTTTTGTAAAAATTTTTCCCCGAGGGACGTTTCTAATTAAATTATAAAGGGCTATTATTAATTTATTTTTAGTAATAAATTAAGAACGATGCATCTTTCTTACAACAAATATTTTAATATTCTCACGTGGTCGTGAGTTTTCTTTTGATCTTAATGTCAGGAATAATTACAGGTGTAGTATGTATGTGTGTGCCTTTATGATCGCGAGTTTATCTGGGATTGAGATTACCCATCTCCTCATTAACAAATGTTGAAGGTTGCAAGTGAGTCTCTAATTAGCATCAGTTTACATTCTTGCCTAAAATCGCTATAAAACTTGTACTTTTCTTAACGCTTTCCACTTTTTAGCCTTAAATCTTAGTTGATCTTTGACGCCTTTAAAAGATCGCATCAATTTTTTTAATATCAGCCTTCGATCTTCGATATTATTTCATCATCTCAGAATTATAACAAGTCTAATTAATTGAATAAATAATTTTTCTGTTACAACTGCGTATATGTATAATATTAATATTTTTATTCTATGTAAAATTTTTTGTATTTAAAATATTTTTGACGAGAACAATGATTGGCAGAGTGTCGTCAAAGTTGTTGCTTCTCGTGTCACAATTGTTGATTTCGTTACCGGAAGTGCAGATGGAAAAGTAAACTGTGATACTTGAGATAATTATGCATTTTTAACAGGGTTTATCGCGGGTTTGATAACTTTTCTTTAAAAAGTAAGGTCTTGCGAATTTTTGGCCCAATTTTTTTTTTAAATTTGAAAACACAGAAAAAAATATTCCTATCAGTGAAGTACACACACCACAAACACACACACACACACACACACACACACATATATATATATATATATATAGACGGTACTGTTAACTTTAATTCTTAAATTTTTCAGTTATCAAGTCATCCAGTTCAAATTGAAAGCATCTGAAATTAAAATAATAAAAAAAAGTTTTGAGACAATTCTGAAACTGTTCAAAATTAAATAATGTGCAGATATTTTCGTTACAAAATGAATTGAATTGCATGTGAATTTTTTTATTTAAAAAAGATCAATTTTTTACCATTTAAAAAATTTTAATGTTTATTTAAAATGATCTATTATTATTTAAAAAATTATAACTAAATAATTTGTAACTGAATTGTTTGAAATAGAAAGTCTGAAGTCGTGAAAATTATAGAGTAATAAATTTAAACTTTGAACGTTACAATATTAATTGTTACAATTAAAAAATTTTTTATTTGTAAGCGAAAGGGTTTAATTTTTATTTGTCACTAATAATTAAACAATTATTACTCTGAGTAACCTAATATCTAAATAATTTAACTTCTAATTTAAAAAGTTCTCAATTAGAAGAAAAATTTCACTCGTTCAATATTTATTTCAATTTAGGTCATTAAGAATCATAGCATGAACTTATATTTTTTAACCAGAAATCTTTTAACTATTCAAATTTTAAAAGCTAAAATTTTCAAATTTTGCAGTTTAACGGCATTTATTATAATATTGTGCAATTTAAAATTATCAGAATATTTCATTTATTGAATAAACATTTTTGAATTAAAATGTTTTGAACTCTATTGTCAAAAGTTGAAAATTCAGTAGAATTGCTTTAATTTGCAGTACAGTTTTTATTACTTCATATGACAAAATTTTCAACTTTAGGAGTTCAAATTTGTTTAATTCAGTGACAGTAAAAATTTTTTGCGAACCGGGAAATGTCTGAAAATTTTTAAATTTGGGTACCTACTTCTGAAAGATTTACAACTTTCTAAGACCAACAGGAAATGTTTTAGGGAAAGTTGGGTTTTCAAAAAAAAGTGAATTTTCAATAAGCAGTTATATTTTCAATATAAAATATCAATTTTTAACAAAATATTTAAATTATTTAAATTTTGAACCAAAAATGGAATAATTAAATTCCCAGTCAAAAGTTTATTTCAACTATAAAAAAAAAGAATTTTCACCAAAATAGTTCAGTTTACAGCCAAAGAAATGAATTTTCAACGAAAATCATGAATGTATACAAAATTTGTGAAATGATGAATCTCGAACTACATTAGTAAAATTTTCGGTTCAAAAAATTAATTTTCAACAAAAAAAAACGAATTTTTAACAAAATTTATGGATCTTTAAATAGTTTAATTTTTAACTGAAAGATATAAATTTTTCACGAAAAATGGAATACTTAAAATTTCACTTGAGAAAATTAAGCTTAAAATAAAAAAATTTTTAAAAACATAGTTAAATTTTTAATAATAAAATAAATTTTTACCAAAATATTAAAATTTTTAAATAGTTTAATTTTCAACGAATAAATATAAATTTTATACGAGAAGTAGAATGCTTTACTTTTCAGTTAAAAAAGTTAAATTCAAAATAGGAAAATTTTCAATAAAATAGTTAAATTTTGTAACAATAAAATGAGTTTTCGACAAAGAAATAATCCAATTTTCAAGCAAAAAATATAAAGTCCTAATAAGAAATGTCATAGTTGATATTTAAGCAAAGCAAAAATATTTACAAAAAATAAAAAACAATTGGATTTGACAAAAGAAGACGGAATTTGCAACCAAATAGTTTAATTTTCTACAGAAAAAAGATAATTTTTAACCAAATAGTTTGATTTTCAACTTAGAAAGATTAATTTTTAACGCAAAATGGTATAGTTAAATTTCCGTTAAAAAAATAATGTTTAAACAAAAGAAAGAAGAATTTTCTATAACATATTTTTAACAAAAAAGAATAATTTCCTACCAAAAAAGGAAGAATTAAAATCAAATTCTTGAATTTGTAGCGAAAAACTGTAATTTTTAACTAAAATGATGAATCTGCAAACAAGAAAAAAAAAGAATTTAGTAAGATGTTTATCTTTCTACCAAAAAAATAAATTTTAAACCAAGAAGATTAATTTTCAATCCAAAAAGAAGAATTTTTAACAATTAAAATTTTTAAAAAATTAATTTTTTATCAAAAATTAACACAAAATTTTATGTAAAAAATTAATGTGTAGTTAAAAAAACGAATTTTCAACAGAATAGATATATTTTCAACAAAGATGATTAATTTTTTACCTAAAAAGACGAATTGTCAACAAAATTGTTGAATTTACAAATGGAAATATTATTTTTGATACAAAATTTTGAAAAATTTTAGGTTAAAAATGCATGTGTAACAAAAAACAAATTTTCAACCAAATAGTTATATTTTCAACGAAGAAGATTAATTTTCTACCTAAGAAGACGATTTTTTAACAAAATAGTTGAAGTTTCAAATAAAAATATTAATTTTTAATCCAAAATTTTAAAAAATTTTAGGTAAAAAATTAATGTGTAACAAAAAAAATTATTTTCGACAAAATAGTTATATTTTCAACAAAGAAGATTAATTTTCCATCTAAAAAGACGATTTTTTAACAAAATAGTTGAATTTTAAAATGAAAATATTTATTTTTAATCAAAAATTTTGAAACATTTCGGTAAAAAATTAATGTTTAACAAAAAAAAACTAATTTTCAACAAAATAGTTATATTTTCAACTTACGAGATTAATTTTCATCTGATAAAGAAAATTTTTTACAAAATAGTTGAATTTTTAAATAAAAATATTAATTTTTACGAAGTGTCTCGTCGTCCCGAAATTCAAGATGACTAGTCATCCCATTTTTCAGGATGACTAGACACAGCCTTATTTTTAATAAAACATTTAAAAAATGTTCAGGTAAAAAATTAATGTGTGACAAAAAAACGAATTTTTAACAAAATAGTTATATTTCCAACCAAGAAGATTAATTTTTTACCTTAAAAGACTATTTTTTGATCAAATAGTTTAATTTTTAACTAAAAATATATAAATTTTTCATCAAAAGGGGAGAAGTTGATACTTTAGTGTCAATAATCATTTTTAAGTTCAAAAAATTAATTTTTAATGAAAAAAACGATTTTGCAACAAAAAAGTTAGAGTTTCAACCATAAAAATGAATTTTCGACAAAGAAATTTAACTAAGCAGTTTAATTTTCAAACAACAATGATGAAGTCTAAACATGAAATACAACAGTTGATACTTAAACAAAAAATGTTTTTATTTGTAATGAAATCAATTCAATTAAATTAAAAAGGACGAATTTCAAGCCAAATTATTGAACTTTCCACTAAAAAAGATAAATTTTCAAACGAACAGTTGTATTTTGAACAAAAAAAGATGAAATTTCTATCAAGAGAGATAAATTTTCAAATCGAAAACATTAATTTTTAACCAGAAAGATGAACTTCCGACCTGAATTTTGAATCTTCCACCAAAAAATTAAATTTTTGCCAAAATAGTTCAATTTTTGACTATAAAATAAATTTTTAACAAAGAAACTCAAACAGATAGTTCCATTTTCGAGAAAAAAGGATTCAGTTTTGACAAAAAATGTAATATTTAATACTCACACCCAAAAAGATCTTGATTTTGAATAAAAAACAATTAAATTTAATTAGGAAAGACGTATTTTAACCAAATAGTTGAATTTTCAACTAAAACAGATAACTTTTCAACTAAATAGATTAATTCAATAAAAAAGACGAATTTTCAATTAAATAGGTAAATTGTCAACCAAAACAGATTAATTATTAACAAAACAGTTGTATTTTAATGGTAAATATTTTCGAATAAAAAATATAAAATTTCTACCAAAAGCGATAAATTTTCAAATCAAAAAGACTAATTTTTAACTAAAAAAATGTATTAGTTGATATGAAAACTAAAACGACTTTTTTTTTAAAGTAAAAACAATTGAATTCAATTGAAAATGACGAATTTTTAACCAAATAGTTTAATTTTTCAGTACAAAATATTAATTTTCAAATAAATATCTTTATTTAATAAGAAAAGTCTAATTTTCAACAAAACGGGTGAATTATTAACTAAAAAATATTAATTTTCAACCAAACAGTTGCATTTTTACCCAAAACTAATAAATTTTCTACCAAAAAAAAAAAAATTAGTATTTAAGTGTAATAATTAACTTGTTGTCTCTCAGAAAGTGTTTCTTTAGATTTATTTAGTTTAATTTTTCGACTTAACTTAACGATTTTTCGTTAAAAAATCGAGGAAATTTCTTCTAAAGCTGTTTTAAAATTTCAATGTTGATGTAAACGGTCATGACTTGGATATCTCATGTATCTAATAATCAACACTCCAAGTAGCTTACAATTAATTTTTTAAATAAAAAACATTTTTAAAAAATAAAAACGAGAAACAAAGGAAAGAGAAAATAACAAAATTAAGGAAATGTTAATAAATGAAGAAAAGTCAGGAAATTGATGAAATGAAAAGGAAATTACAATTTTTTTCTTTTTATCATGAAAGAGATTTCTATTGTTCTAAATTTTAGAGTTGCTCATCTTTCATTTAGAATTTTTAGATTTTAACATTTGTATTTATTGAAGCATCAGAATAACTCTATACTGCAACGAAATTCCAGCTTTTCGTCCAGTCCTTAAATATTTACATTACAAAAAATAAACTATTTTATCGGGACTGATATAAGAAAAATGGCGACGAAAAAAATGTAATTTTTATTTATTTTTTTTTTAAAGATATGTATCTTTTAAGAATGACAAAATAATAAGGAGAATTGCAAAAGGAAGTTAAAAGTAGAAAGGTTAGCCGCAAAACTTCATTTTAAAAATTCGCTGGCTTTTTCATGATTTCTCCTCAACTAACTTTTATTTACTCTGATTATTTACTTTTGACATAGAATCCTTTATAAACAGAATAAAACAATTCCAAGACGGTAGTTCAAATTTTAACCAAAAAAGACTGTAATGATTTTTAAATTTTTTGATTTAAATGTATGTACTTTGTTGTAAAGTCCTGAAACTTTTACATCACGAAAAACCAAACTGTAAAGACAATTAAAAAAATAATTAAATTTCTTTTTTATCATTATTATTTATATATTTGAAAAAATATATCTGATTCGAAAAAGAAATTTATTGTGGCCAAAATAAATTTGTTTGCAAGTAACGATCTATACATAAAGATTGTAAACTGCATGATAAAAAAAATAATTATTAATAAGATGTTAGGCAACCGCACTTCAAAGCGCAACTAAGGAATCCTCGCACATTCATTTGCTCGTCAAAGAAAGATTGCGAGATGGCTTTAAATTTATCTTTTCATTCCTTTCCTTTGAAGATACGCGCTATGCACGCGAATAATGATGACAGGAGAAGGGCTACCTCTCATTGCCTAACTTTTCATAATAATAATAAAAATAAAAGTAAATCCATCTTTATACTTTTTTCATTGCGATAGAAGTTACACGAGTCAACGCTCGCTGAGCGTGACCTTCATTTTCTTGACCATTTCCTGTAATCGAATTTATGATGTTAGGAAAAAGTTAGCATAACCAGTAAGCACGAGTTGCTAAAGATTTATGGTCTCTGGATTATCTGAGACTTTTTACGCTACTGGAAAAATAAGGCGTCAAATCGATGAATAATATTAATATTATTCAGTAAATTAGTGCCTTATTTTTAAAAGTTAATAATTTGGTTTCCCTTGAATAACTCTGTTTCTGTGCATCATAGTTGAAAGTCGTTATGACATAAGTTAAAGTATACTGAAGTTCATAAATTTGGAAAAAAATACAATGCTTTAGCACTAATAGAACTGCAGTTATGGCGTCTTGAATAAAACCTTCTATGGAACTTAGTGATAGTCCATAAACTATGTTGAAAATTTGAGGGGTGGGAGTGGCTCGCGCCATCTACCCTTTTTCGAAAGAATTCTTCTTTTTTCCGTGTTTTTAAGAAACTTTCCCTTTTTCTCCATTTTCTATTTTTCGCTTAATTGCGAAATTAATTAATAGAACCGAATATGAAAATCCAACTATTTTCGGTTGAAAAGTCTGCTATTATATTCCTGGTTCAGAATTGATCTTGTCTGGTCAAAATCATTTATGAAATAACAATATTTCTGATATATATATAATCATTTATAATAACAATAAATATTATGCGATCGAAAATTTAATTATTTTCTAGAAAATCAACTATTATGTTAAAAAGTCATCTATTTTGGCCAAAAATTCATCAACTTGGGTGAAATTTAAACTACTTTGTTAAAAATGCACTTTTTTTGGTTGAAGATTCATCTCATCAGTTGAAAATTTAACTATTTTATTTTTTTAAATTAATGTTCTTGGCTAAAAAATCATCTTTTGGGTTGGATATTAACTACTTTGTTAAAAAAAAGATTTATCATTTCATTTGAAAGTTCATCTTTTTGTTTAAAAAAATTAAATATTTAATTGAGAATTTGTTTTTTTAGCTAAGAATTATTTTTTAACCAAAAAATATAATTGTTGAATTTTAGGTTAAAAATGTATAGTTTTAATTCACAATTAATCTGTTCTATTTAAAAATTCAATTATTTGGTTGAAATTTCATATATTTCGTTGAAAGTCCGTCTTTTATGTTGAAAATTAATCTTTTTGGTTGAAAATTTATCTACTTGGGTGAAATTTAAACTACTTTGTTAAAAATTCACTTTTTTTTAGTTGAAGATTCATCTCTTCGGCTGAAAATTTAACCACTCTATTTTTTAAAAATTAATGTTCTCAACTAAAAAATCATCTTTTGGGTTGGATATTGAACTACTTTGTTAAAATTAAAAAGAAAGGATTTATAATTTCAGTTAAAAGTTCATCTTTTTGGTTAAAAAAGTTAAATATTTAGTTGAAAAATTGTTTTTTTTTTAGCTGAGAATTAATTTCTTAACAAAAAATATAGTTAATGAGTTTTAGGTTGAAAATTTATATTTTTAATTGAAAATTATCTGTTCTATTTAAAAATTCAATTATTTGGTTGAAAATTCATATATTTGGTTGAAAATCCGTCTTTTATGTCAGAAAGTTAATCTTTTTGGTTGAAAAGTCATCTACTCGGGTGAAATTGAAACTACTTTTTTGGAAATTCACTTTTTTTTGTTGAAGAATCATCTCTTCGGTTGAAAATTTGACTATTCCATTTTTAAAAAATTAATGTTCTTGGCTAAAAAAATCATCTTTTGGGTTGGATATTGAACTCCTTTGTTGAAATTAAAACAAAGGACTTATCATTTCAGTTGAAAGTTTATCTTTGTGTTTAAAAAACTTAATATTCAGTTGAAAATTTGTTTCTTTTAGCTGAGAATTGACTTTTTAACAAAAAATATAATTGTTGAATTTCAGGTTGAAAATTTATATTTTTAATTTAAAATTAATCTGCTCTATTGAAAAATTCAATTATTTGATTAAAAATTCATATATTTCGTTGAAAATCCGTCTTTTATGTTAGAAAATAAATCTTTTTTATTGAAAATTCATCTACTTGGGAGAAATTTAAACTGCTTTGTTAAAAATCCACTTTTAGCTAAAAATTAATTTTTTAACAAAAAATGTAATTGTTGAATTTTAGGTTGAAAATTTATATTTTTAGTTGAAAATTAATCTTTTCTACTTTAAAATTCAATTATTTGCTTAAAAATTCATGTATTTCGTTATAATCCGTCTTTTATGTTAGAAAATTAATCTTTTTGGTTAAAAATTTATCCTCTTTGGTTAAACATGCAACTTTGTTTTTATAAATTAATCTGGTTTCGTCCAGGATTCAATTTTTTTAATTCGTCTTTTTTAGTTGAATTCAACTATTTTTTATTTGAAATTAAAATCTTTTTTTTAAATATTCACTTTTGCATATTTTTTTTGAAAATTCATCTTTTTTGGTTGAAGAATAAACTACTTGGTTTAAAGTTAATTTACTTCTAAAGAATAAATTTTTTTTTGGTTGGAGATTCGTTATTTTCTTTGCAATTCCTTTTCTTTTTTATCGAAAATTAAACTGTTTTGTGGAAATTTTGTCTTTTTGTCTTGAATATTCAACTATTTGGTTAAGGAGTAAAGAAGTTTTGTGAAAAGAGAAGTATTTGGTAGAAAAGTTAACTTTTTATTAAAAAATCATATTTTTGGTTTGAAAATTTAAATTTTTTGTTGATAATTCGTCTTTTTCGCTTGAAAATTAAACTATTTGGTAGAAAATTAGTCTATGTAGTAGAAAATTCATTTTTTATCGAGTGTTAATATTTTTGATTGAAAATCTAACATTTTAGTAGAAAATTAATCTATCTAGTTGAAAATTAAATTTTTTGTTAAGAATCCATATTTTTAATTAAATATTTAACATTTTTTATGGAAATTTTACTTTTTGGTGGAAAATTAATTTTCTGTTGAAAAATCATATTTTCGGGTTGAAAATTCAACTTTTTTGTAGGTTATTCGTTTTGTTGGCTTTAAAAATCCATAATTTTTAGAAAATTTATCTATGTAGTTGAAAATTAACTTTTTTGTTAAAAATTCTTATTTTTGGTTAAAAATTCAACAGTTTTATAGTAAATTGATCTGCTAAGTTGAAAATTAACTTTTTTCTTAAAACTTCATATTTTTTTTTAATTTAATTTTTTGTAAGAAAATATAGGTATTTAGTAAGAAATTAAATTTTTTTTTTAAGAAATCATATTCTCATTTAAAAATTTAAAATGTTTTGTAGGTAATTCGTCTTTTTGGTC
Source organism: Amphibolips quercusostensackenii (assembly GCA_032357855.1). NCBI lineage: Eukaryota > Metazoa > Arthropoda > Insecta > Hymenoptera > Cynipidae > Amphibolips > Amphibolips quercusostensackenii. The sequence continues at coordinate 8,523,431 of JAUELO010000023.1, read as the reverse complement.
TCAAAATTAAACAATTTTGTTGAGAGTTGATGAATTTTATTGAAATTTGTCTTTTTTGTAGTACATTAATTCTCTTTGTGTAAAATTCATTTTTGGATTAAAATTCATTCTTTATAAATTAAAAATTCAAACTATTTGGTAGAAAATTAATGTCGTTTGTTAAAAATTCGTATTTCATGAGATTTTTCTTTCAAACAGAATATTTAATTATTTAAAGAATTTGTATTAATAATTTAACAGAAATAAACAATTTTAATTTTTATCTTCAAAAAAACAATTAAAAATTATTTTTTTTATTTTTAATCAACTAAGAAAAAGTGTAAAATGAAAATTTAATTTTATTGAATTTGTCAATCTAAAAACAGCGAATCTTCAAATTTTTTACAAAAAAAAATTATTTTTTCTGGACGAATTAAAAAAAATAGTAGTTCTTATTCAACAAAATAAATTGACCTTGTAACTATTCTTTTTGGTTCAATTAAACTGGTTACAAATTAGGTTTTTTTTAGGTTAAATTTAGGTTTTTTTTTGTGAAAATTAATTTTTTTAATTGGAAATTTTATCATTGGATTTTTCCTTCAAAAATATCTGTTTCAGTTAGAAATTAAACTATTTGGTTTACATTTTATTTTTTCTAATTGAAAATTGCTCTATTTGTTTGAGGATTTAACCGTTTTGTTAAAAATTTGTGTTTCTTTTGTTTAATTTAACGTCTTTTTGGATTAAAAATTCTACAGTTTTCGGTTTAATTAAAATCTTTTTTGTTTAATTAATGATTTTTGTTTTAAAATACAGCCAATTTTTTCTGTAAGATCCCAACATAACCTAAAATTGGTCAGAAAATATTAATCTTTAAAATCTAATGTGTTTTGTTTTAAAAAGTAAAACCGAAAAACGTAATTTGTTGAAAAATTTTTTATCTAATAAATTTTGTATTAAAAATACCCATTGACGGTGAAAAATGTTAAGGTAACCGAAAATTGGTGAAAATTGGGAATTTTAATGATGATTTTTGTCTTAAAATGCTCATCTTCAGTAAAAAAAAACTGAAACATAAAATTTTAGCAAAACTTTTTCTTGTTCAGTAAAACAAAACAAAAAATCTTTCAAAGCTGAAAATATTTGAATTTGAAGTTATCAAAACCTAAGTACAAATTAAAGTAGTCAAAATGCTAATTTCCTGAACTCGAAACATTGAAAATGAGAATTTTTTTTTTCTAATTCAGAAAAAAAATAAAGACAAAAATGTCTAACTTTTAAAAGTAATGAAAACATTTCAAGAATTCCTTCTTTAAATTTAGGAAAAAAATATAAAACCTAAAATTTCCTTTCTTTCAATTTAGTAAAAATGTAAAAAATAAAAAAAGGTCCCTCTTCGAATTCAGGAAAAAAAGCAAAGATCAAAATTTTCTCTTTTCGAACTCAACAAAAATTCAGGAATTTCTAATTTTAACCCTTCTGAATTTAACAAAATGTTCCAAAAAGCGATCTATATTACATTTTAAATATTAGAAACTTTTTGAATTGGGCGATTTAAAACTTAACGGTTTTCAAATAAAAATTGTGGAATTAAAATTTTTTTATACTGGAACTCTTTAAAGTTGATTTATCATACTTCAAATCGTTTAAAAATAATAATGGTCAAATTGCAGTTTATACTTTTGAAAATTCAACAATTTCAGTTACAAATAAAAAAATTCACCAAATTGAAAAATTGAAGTGGTAACATTTAATATTTTTATTTATATTGAAAAAATCATAAGCTATTTGTACTTTTAATTTAAAATTATTTAATTATGAATCTACAAATTTAAAATTATTCAGAATTATTTGATTATCAAAAATAATTCATGAGGCATTATTCTAGTGTCTATCATTGTTTTACTGATAGGCCTATCGATCTGAAACATTTAAAAGCTTGTAATTAAAAAATCGGTTAATTTTTAATGAATTTAGAGATGTTCATTCTTAAACTTCCCAACAGTCAATTATTATTACATTTTAAATATTATAGTTTAAATTTTTAAATCTTTAAACTATTATTATTTGCAGCTTATCGAAATAAAATGTTTTTCTATAAACATCCTTGAATTTTAAACATTTTTAATTTTTAATTTGTCAAGCTTTTAAAATTTTATTCAAATATCGTTTAAATTCAAATTTAACGATTAGAAATTATTTCCCGGTAAAAAAAATAAATTCACAGTCATTTCGCTCAAAATATTTTCGGCCACTTCCTGATTTCCCGGTAAATATCTGTACTGTTTAAGAGCCTGAGTGAAACTGTTACAATGTATTTCACTATTTTAATCAATAAAATTTAGAAAAAGATGATCAGCTGAAATCCTTAGTTCTGAATTAATTATGTAAAAATTGTTATTAATTTATTCTTATAATAATTAATTAAAATTATCATTCGGTCGGGTGTCCGTCATATTTGGAACTTACGTGCTTTTTATTTTGTGGTCTTGTATTTTTAGGACTTATGCTTCTAGATCCTACAAATTTGAACTTGTGGTTTAGGACTTACGGATTGAAACTATAAATTCAATGATAAAAACTCTGCATAATATGTTTTGTATCATAAATCTCTATTTTTTCTCTCGTTTATTTTGAAATGCAATTAAATAAGACTTTATTAAAATTAAAAAGCGAGGCGATAAATTTTATTCCTACCTTGAGAGTAATTCTCGCAGTGTACTTTTTATTAATTTCGAAGCAAAAATGGATATCACGTCGAAGAATCTCCTGCATCATAATTCACATACAAAAACGTGCATTTTGCTAATGATTGTAAATTACAGCCCCCAGGTAAAAAACTTCTATGCAAACATTTGAAATTTTTCCATGATTTTAATGATTTTAACTCATTAATTTAAAAGAGTAAGTCGAGGTGAAACGTTTCTTAATTTTGTTTCAGGTGCTCTGCACGCCTATACAGAAAAGCAGAGGTATGACGGCTGGTAC
>JAUELO010000023.1:8502304-8513885 GCA_032357855.1 Amphibolips quercusostensackenii | reverse complement strand
TTTTAACTTAAAGCCTTCCAGAGAAGGAACAATGATTTCCGGTATCATTTCTGGTACAACTTTGTATCCATTTTCTTCATTGTATCCGATATCTCTGACGCCTCGTTCTACAAATACGACGCTAATTAAAATGCGAAATATTTAATTAACTTATTCTATTATTGTATTAGTATATTGTATTGTCGACGGGTCATCATCAGGGTGGTACAAAAAGGCATTGAAAAAATCTTTTTCGAATTTTCATGCATATCGCCCGGAAATTTGTTCGAATTCACACAAAAATAAATCCACTTTTTTTGTTTTGAAAAAATATATATATTTAGAGTTTGTCAGGTCCTACATTTTTGCGATTAAAAAAAAAACCTTTTTTTTGAGAAATATTTTTTTTTGCTTTTTCATAATTATAAAAATTTAAGACTAGACAAACGTTTCTTAGTGCTTATTGTTTAATTTCCTAAATTTTCAACTCGATGTCAAGTTTCGTGTGAACGTAAGTTGGGCTTGAAAAAAATGTGAACAAAAATTTTGAGGAAACGCTCACATGACCTTAACACGTATTTCTCATAAAAATACGTTTTTGTATGTTTTATTCCAAATTGTACAATTAGCCATAGAATACGAATAAAATATTACTTTTCAAATATCGCCCCCAGAAGTTTGTTCTGTAGGGTCCCAAAAAACCCCCATAAGTGAAAAAAATAGTTTTTGCGAGTTTTTGACGCTAATTATGATTTTTTGCGGTTTTTTAAAAATGTAAATTATTTCTAATACCTAACATACTATTTTATACCGATAATGAGATGTTTAAATAAATTGTTTAAGCAATTTATCATTGTTTTTAGCAATTTCTCTTAGAATAGAAATAGAAAGTCGCGATTTTTTCAACTATTTTCCACTTTTTATCCAATTTTCAATTAGAGTGAGGTAATAGTTCTTCAATGTTAATAAAAATAATTATTTAAACAATTTATTATTATTTTTATCAATATTCTGTTTGAATAATGCTATAAATTGCAGTTTTTTCTTAAATTTTCAACTTTCTTTCCACTTTCCACTTGAAGTGACTTAATAATTCACTATATTTAGCAAAAACAATTGTTCAAACATATTCAGGGTGGCGATTCGGTGGAAGATTCCGAATCCCTGGTCATTTCCTCGTTTTTCCGGGTTAAGTTTTTCAATTTTCCGGGTCATATAGAAGTAATATATTCATGTTTGCCGCAAAACTCAAACATTTATTTTATTTTATCACGCTCATTCTGAACATCCATTAAGAAAACAGAGCAAAAAATTTCCAAGTAACTGAATTTTGAAACAAATACTTGAATTTTCCACAAAAATATAAATTTTCAACAAAAATAGAAAAATTAATCTTTCAGTCAGAAAAATTAGTTAGAATAGCCAAATTTTAAGACAAAAAGATCAATTTTGAACTGAAATGATGAATACTTAACTTTAGTTGAATTTTAAACCAAAAACATGTGTTTTCAATTAAATCAATGAATCTTCAACTGGAGAAGTTGATTTTTCAAACTAACAAAAATTAATTTTCACTAAAAAAAAGATAAATTGTCAACTAAAACTTAAACAATTAAATTTAAAGTTATAAAAATTAATATTCAACCAAACAGATGAATTTTTACCCAAGACTATAAAATATTCAACTAAGATTATGAATATTTGAATAAAATAATTAAACTTAAGACTAAAAGGATGAATTTTCAACCAAGAAGATTAATTTCTACCAAAAAAGACGAATTTTCAGCTGAAAAAGATCATTTTTCAACCATAAATTGAATAACTGAATTTTGAGTCAAAAAATGAATATTCAGCCAAAGACATGAGTTTTTAATTAATATTACGGAATATTTAACTGGTATAATAGTTACATTTTCAGTAAAAAAAATAATAATTTCCAACCAAAAAGGACAAAAATTTTCAACAAAATAGTTAAATTTTCGGGAAAGAAATCCATTTTCATTCAAAGAGAAAACAATTTTGTAATCAAATAGCTCATTTTGCAACACAAGAAATGAATTTGTAATTAAAATTATAATTCTAAAAAAAAAAAAAAATCAACAAAGAGTTCAACTTTTAACCAAGTAATTTTATTTTTAACCAAACTGATGAATTTAAAACTAAAATGGTGAATCTTCAACTGGGATGGTTGAAATTTTTATGAAAAAAAGGAATTTTCAACCCTAATGATTCATTTTCTATAAAAAAAGACGGATTTTCACCAAAGTACATAAATTTTCAAACAAGTTTCGGTCATTTACCTGTTTCCCGGTCAGGTCACCACCCTGATATTATTACTGTTTATAATTATCTTCATCTATATTAATGCAACATAGTAGCTTTTTTTCCTGAAATTTTTCACTTTTTGTCCACTTTTCAATTAGAACGATAATTCAAGCTAAAAAAAAATTAAACAATTTATAATTATTGCTAATAATATTATCTTTGCTTAATCGTAGAAGGTTACGGTTTTTTCTGAAATTTTCAACTATTTGTATATTTTTCACTAGCAGTGACTTAATAATTATTTAAATGTAGCAAAAATAATTGTTTAAACAAAATATTATTGTTTGTAATCTTCTCTTAGATAAGTGCTACAAAGTTACGGTTTTTTCTGAAAATTTAGGCTTTTCTCTGGCTCTTTAGTTAAGAAAAAATAATAAATATTAATATTAATTTTAGCAAGAAGGATTTACTTTTTGAGTTATGAACAAATAATAAATAAACATTAAATCTAAAAAGTCAAAGAAAAGCTTAAAATTTCAGAAAAATTTGCAACTTTCTAACATTATTCAAATTGAATATTATTAATAATAATAATAAATTGTTTAAATATATCTTTTTTTAACTTTAATTAATGATTTACTTCACTATATTGAAAAATTTCAGAAAAATTAGAATTTTTTCTTAACTGCAACTTTAACTATTCTAAGAGAAAGTTGCTAAAAACAATACTAAACTATTCAAACAATGTATGTAAACATATAATTATCAGTATTAAGTAGTATTTTATGTATTAGAAACAATTTTGATTTTAAAAACCGCAAAAAATCATAATTAGCGCCAAAAACTCGCAAAACCCATTTTTTTACTTATGAGGATTTATTGGGACCCTACTCTAAATAAAATTTACAAAACCGCCTTTTTTTCTTATGGGAAATACGTGTTAAACTTCATGGTGCTTGCGGAACCTCGAAATATCATTTTTTTCACACAAAAATTGCATTTATTTTTTTGTAGATTCGAACAAATTTGGGGGGGCGATATGCATGGAAAATCGAGAGAGAGAAATTTTGACTACCCTAGTCACCATAGACCACCGAGGATATGCATAATATTTAGAGGAGTAGTTAAGGCGGATGCAGGGATCACAGAGCAAAGACTAAAAAAAGTGAAAATAGTGTAATTTTTTTATGGAAAAAGGGAACAATAGGGGAAAAATTAAACATTTATTTATTATTTTAAATCGGATACACTTAGGTCATTGAAAATCCATTCACGCCGATATAAAAAAGGCCAAAGAAAACAAAACATTTGTTAAATAAACAATTTTTATGTTTTAAATCGTTCTTATAATCAGGAATATTTTCTCTTCTAAAAATTCCTTCATTGATAATTATATCATAATATTTATATGCATAATTAAATATTTCTGTTCACGACTTGTTATTTCATCCTTTATTATAAATATATTTTGAATTTAAATTGGTTACAACACTCAATGCTCTCAAACTCAATAAAATTTTTTTTATTTTACAATATTAAAAACAAACTATTTAAAAATACGTAATTACAAATTTTTAAATATTAAGAGTTCTACAAATTTTTTGAACAAAATCTCTTGAAATTCTTTGAAATCTTTTAAAATAACTCAAAATCCTTCGAATGTTATCGAATTAATTCATATCTCTTAAAACTGTTCACGTCTTAGATTTTTATTTTCTAATATTAAAAACATTACCTATTCAAAAATCCATGTCATCAAATTTTTTAATATTAAGAGTTCTACAAATTTTTTTAACAAAATCTCTTGTAATTCTTTAAAATCTTTTATAACAACCTAAAATATTTAAATCCTTCGAAATTTGTCGAATTCCTTCATACCTCTAAAAATTATTAAAACCCGCAGAAATGCCTTAAAATCAAATTTACTCTATACTCTAAAATTCTCTAAAAATTCGTTTAAATTTCTTTGAAACATGAAAAATCATTAGAATAAATAGAAATCATTTTAAATTCCTTAGATTTAAATTAAATTTTTGTTTTTAAACTCGATGAAACAAAATGCACGCGCGCGTAAGGTATGTAAGGCATATTTGGAAAAACTCTTACTTTCGTAATTTTAATATTTTCATAGACTACAATATTTTTTGCGTATCTGAATATCTTAATTATTTCCATAAATATTGTTTGTCAAACGTTGCTAAATTTTAAATAGCAATATTTTTTAAATCTTCTATTTAAAAAATTTTTATATTTGACAAATTTACATGTGCAATTGTTTAATTTCAAACGCTTATTATTTGAAATTGCCTAAGTACTAAAAACATGATCTATTTCAAAATTGTTAAGGGTACAAATTAAAACTAAAAGACTTAATTATGCACATTTCCAAATTAAACCCTAAGGGATAAAACAATAATAAATACAAAATTGTTTTAATTAAAAAAAATTTTATTTAAAAATACCATTTGTTGATTTTATTTTGGTCTTAAAGAAAAGCTCAGGTTTCTTTATTTAAGAAAAAGTAAGAGAAATAGGCTTGAATTTGACAAACTGTTCAAATCTGGATTTTTGATTCTATACTTTGTTTTATATAATTTAAATGTTTCCATTTTCGTTTCAGATTATGGTGAGTTTTACCGTCCTCTTTCAAAATCCATCGGAAAATATATAAAAAAAATTAAACTAACAAAGTGGCGACTACTTGTTTGAAAATATAAAAAGTCGATTTCCACTCAAAACTCATACTTATATTTTTTGACAATTTTTTTTTAAATTTGGTCTTCAAGAAAGATATCCTGTCAGTTTTATGCGGGCTTAACCATTTTTGTGGTCAAGAAAACTTTTTTTCCATGAAATTCTGAATTTCTAAGTTTTTTTCTAAATTCTGAACTTAAATTATTAGATGAAACTGTTTATAAAATTTTTTATTCCATTTCTTGTACCAACTACTACAAAATTTCGATTCTAAAATTCCAGGGCAACTAATAAAAAATTCTAGACCTCAGTCCAAAAAAATTAGAGACTCATGGAGAAAATAGAATATAATTAAAGAATATTTAATAACCATAAAATGAAAACAATTAAACAGTGATTTTGAAGGATTTAAAACAATAAAAAAACTTGCTGAAATTCTAGGACTTTCAGATTTGATTCTCAATTACTTTTAGACCCCAGGAATTTCTAGATAGTTTACATTATTTGAAAATAAATTAGTTTCAAAATTCAGAGTCCATATCCTAATGATCTTAAAATTGAAAATTGAAGGATTCCGTCTTTTTTAAATATTTCTTTTTAAAATAAAAAAATTTTCAACTTGCAGTAGTTCCGAGAGAGACAAGTTTATCGTTTATATTTATTTTAAACTTGCAATTTTGCTCATTTAAAAGTTTTTTGAGTTGGAATACTTTTTAGGTTCTTATTTTTTGTAAGTTAAACTTAAAATGCTTGCAAATTTGAAATAATTTAAATTTTCTTTTCCTTCGAAACTTTATCATTAAAATTTTTATTAATTGCAAAGGATATCTAACTTTGAAATATTAAAAAAAAAAACTTTTCAACTACATCTTTTTTCTATTGTATATATTTTCTTTCGCAAAACTTAAATTTGAAATTTTTTTCATTTCACAAGATGCCGAAATGCTTTTATTCAGAATTACTTATTCTTGGAGCTATTCACATTCAAATATTGTTTACAATTTTTTCGAAAATGTATAATTACAATTGTTAAATTATAAATTGTTCCACTTTGAATTTATTTCTTTACAAATTTTTTATTTTCAAGCGTTTCTAATTTGAAATTCTCAAATTTTGAAAGTTTAATCTGAAATTATTAAACTTGAGCCATTTTTAATTTCTCCTTTTCTTTTGTGATATATTGCATCGTTTACGAAAAAGATTTGAAAATTACATTTTGAGGGAGAAAAAAATTCTCTCGGCTAGAAAAATTGACATTTTTAAAAAAACATTACAAAAAATAAAACAGGTGGGGTTTTACAGAAAATATTTTTCTTTTTCGTCGAATTTTGACCACATAAAAAGAAGATCTTCTGGAAAACCCCACCACCATCATCTTCATGTGGGTTAAACTATTTTTGTGTCAAAGAGATTTTTTTCAGAAAATATATAATAATTTTCGAATTTGTTTCGTAAACGATGCAAGATATCAAAATTCAAATTAAATCAAAAATTGACAAAAAGTATAAGTGTGGATTTTTTTGTGAAAAAGCGAAGTTTTATAATTTCAAACAAATGTCGCCACTTTGTTAATTTTGAACTTCGTTTAAATTTTTCCATGGATTTCGAAACAGGGCGGTAAAGCTCACTATGATTCGAAAAAAAATTGAAAGATCTAAATTATATCAAAAACTATAGCACTTGAAAGAAATAATTGTTTTATTGAAAAATGGACGTCAAAGTTCAACACGTGTCCCCTAATTTTCTCTAATAAAAAACATATTTCGCCGCTGAGAGATTTTACATGGATTCGATGAGTAGAATACAATTAAGATTTCTATTTTGTTCTATATAAAAAACGTCTTATAATTTTATTAAGACCATTCTGCTGTGATTTGGAAGAACAAAGTTAACTGCAAAAGTTCGAATATTTATTCGAGAGTATCACGGATTCTGATTCATTTTCTAAAATTCTTTTGGTTTTTTTAGACTAATTTGCACATGATCTTTTCATTTCTGCAAAAATTTAGTTTAAAAATGTTAATTAATTATTGAAAATGCAGTTAACAGAGTTGATTGGGATGCTGAAATTAGAGAAAACGCCGTAAGCGGCCGTTCATGGCAAAAGAAAATGAAATAATGGAATTATGATGAATTAATATTCAATCATTAAATTATAATCATTAGGAAATATTACATATTATTAATATTGTTTATAATAATTTTTGAATTTTCAATGGTATAATCTGTAATTTTGAAGAGTTGCAATTAAAAACTCTTGAATTTCAAAAATTTGGAATTAAAAATTATTCAATTTTCAAGATTTATATTTTAAAGGTATGTAATTTGGAACATTTTTTAGAATAGTTCAATTTTCAAGACTTAAAAGGGAAAATTCTTCAATTTTAACGATTTGCAATTTAAAACTCTTCAATTTTGAAGACTTACAATTGAAAACTCTTTAATTTTGAAAGATGTATGTATAACAATTCTTAAGCTGTGATGATTCGGAAGATCAAAAGCCAAGAGTTTTCAATTATAAATCTTGCAAATTGATGAAATTTGACATTCACATCATTAAAATGACAGCATTTTAGTTGTCAAACTTGAAATTCGCATGAATTTAAACTGCAAATTTAAAAAATTAAAATCTCTTTATTAGATGATGTTTTTAGGTGTTGACCAGGTGATTTAATTAGATAAGGTGTTGAATTTGGTTTGTCTACTGATCTATTCACACACCTTTCTTATCTAAGAACTCTTCAATTTTAAAGATTTACCATTAAAATTCTTCAATCTTAACGATTTTCAGTTTGAATGTTTTCAATTTCAAGAGATTCGCAATTCAAATTTCTGCAATTTTGAAGACTTAAAACTGAAATTTATTTAATTTTTAAGATTCACATTTTCATTATATGTAATTTTTAACATTTTTTCAAATATGTAATTCAGTTTTAAAGATTTACAATGGAAAATTCTTAAATTTTAAGATTTTCAATTGAAGACTCTTCAATATTTAATCAGGGTGTCCAGCGATTCTAAGGAACAAAATTCAAGTTCTTTTCCAGGTTTTCCAAGTCAAGAAATCAAGTTTTTCCAGGTCTCCTTTTTTACATCAAATATTAAATAAACGTTTGTTATACACGTAAAAATGTGCTATTTCATTTTTTATTGGCCAAAAATTTCTAAGGAAAGACGAATAATAAATAAATTCTTAATGTTTTTTGAACATAAGTCGTCTTTGTGAAATCTTTGGAAATATTTTTGATCCTTGTAAAGTCTTTCTGTAAAATCACTGAGATTTTTGTGAAATCTGTGAAATCTTTTTAAATCTTTGCGAATTCGTTAGAATTTTTTGAAGTATTACAAACTTAAGTGAAAGCTGGAAATTTCTGTGAAATCTTTTGGAATTTTTTCAAGCTTTTGTAAAATCTTTAAAATCCTTGAAAACTTTGATAGCTTTGTGTATTTTTTTTTTAATCTTTTGAAATCTTAATAAATTTTTCTAAAATTCTTCTTTCATCTTCGTTTGCGAAATCTTTTGTATATTTGTGAAATCTTTCTTTAGTCTTTGTTAGTAAAATCTTTTTTATTCGTTTGAAATTATTAATATCTTTTGAAATCTCCTAAATTTGGTTGAAACCTTTTTAAATCGCTTAAAATCATTTAAATGTTTTGCAATCTTTGAAATCTGATGTACTTCACCCTCGTTGAAATCTTTGAAATTCTTGAAATCTTTTAAAATCCTTATGAATTCTTTGAAATATTTGTGAACTCTTTCTGAGGTCTTTTGGATTCGTTTGAAATCACTGGAATATCTAAAATATTTGTTAAATCTTTCTGAATTTTTTGGGAATTTTAAAATCACTGAAATATTTTAAATCTTTGTTAAGTCTTTTTAAATCTTCTAAAAAATGTTGACATCGTTTAAAGTATTTGAAATGTTTTGAGATATTTGAAATCTGTTCTACTATACCCTTGTTGAAATCTTCTAAGTCCTCGAAAGTTTTGAAGTCTATAAAAACTTTGTGAACATTTTTGAAATCTTTTACACATTTTTAAAATCTTTCTTTAATCTTTGTTCATGAAATCTCGTTTGAAATCATTAAAATCTTCTCAAATTTGTTGAAACCTTTTGAAATCATTGAAAATCTTTTAAATTTTTTGAAATCTTTAAAACTGGTGTACTGTACACTTCTTGAAATCTTTGAAATATTTGTGAAATCTTTCGGAAATCTTTTGTAATCGTCTGAAATCACTCAAATATTTGAAATCTTCATTGAATCTTTTGAAATCTTCTCAAAAATTTTGAAATTGTTAAAAATCTTTGAAATGTTTTAAAATCTTAATAATATGGTTTACTATACCATTTTCAAAATCTTTAAAATACTTGAAATCTTTTTAAAGTTTTAAAATCTTTATGAAAGCTTCGAAATCTGATATACACGCTTTTATCAAATCTTTAAAATTCTTGAAATCATCATAAAATGTTGGAAATCTTTGTGAGATTTTTGTGAACACTTTTTAATTTAGTGTACACGCCTTTTTTGAATCTTTGAAATCCTTGAAATCTTTAAAATCTTTGTAAAATCTTTTGAAATATTTGTGAAATCTTTCTTAAATCTTTGTTTGTAAAATCTTTTTGATTCGTTGAAATCATTGAATTATTTGAAATCATTTGAAATCCCTTTCAAATCTTTAAAATCCTTTAAATCTATAAAGTTTTAAAATGTTTGTGAAATCGCTGTGAAATCTTTATTGAAATCTGGTATGCACGCCTTTTTTAAATTGTTGACATCCGTGAAATTTTTGTGAAATGTTAAAAATTTTTTAAATATTTTGAAATGTTTGAAATGTTTTGAAATCTTTAATCATATTTTGTAACCTACAGAAATCTGGTGTACACTTAAAAACCGAGTGGCCAACCCCTCGAAAAATCCGTTGTATGGCCATAACTCATTCTAATTCTGAAACTGATTTAACATCGAAATTTTCAGCTAATAATTTTTATAATTTGTAAGATGAATACCAAAACAAAATTTATACTTCAGTATTCTATATAAGCGGAGAAGAAATCAAGAACTTTTAAAATTATTTGCAATATTAAAGTCTGTTCTGTGCAATCTGTAAAATAATTTGTACAGTCTACAAAAAGTGAATAGAAAACTCTTTATTTATTCCGTAATAAACAAAAGATAAATTATATCTTAATAAATAAAAAACTTTTCAGTAGCAAGATTTTTTCTAAACGAGACGTTTCTTTCATAAGAGACTAAAAGATTTAAATTACTCTTCATATTTCAACAAAATTACTGTTTTGAAAGCAAAAAAAGAATTCAAATTCAAGGTTCTCGTGAAAAATTCAAAAAGATTTACAGGTTTTCAAGGTTTTAAAAAAATCAAAGAGAACTCCAGGTTTTCAAGGTTTACAAGGTCGCTGGACACCCTGTTAATGTGTATTATCGAAATTTTTGTAAAATATTTAAATTTTGAATTGTTAAAATTGAAATTTATTTAATTTTCAACATTTATATATTTTAATGGTATACAATTTTCAACGTTTTTTAAAATATGTGGTTCAAGTTTGAAGATTTACAATGAAAAATTCTTGAATTTTAAAGATTTGCAATTTAAAACTCCTCAATTTTGAACATTTACAATTGAAAAATCTTTAATTCTGAAAGATGTATAAATAATAATTCTTAAACTGTGATGAGTTTGAAGTTCAAAAGTCGGGAGTTTTCAATTTAAAATTTTCCAAATTGATAAAATTTCAAATGTAAATGAGAAACCTTCAATTTTAAAGATCAACCATTCAAATTTTTACAATTTTGAAAAGTTACAATTAAAAACTCTTGAATTTGAAATACATATGTTTGCAAATTATTCCATCATTAAGGCTTTGTAATTGTTAATATTTTTTTAAGTAGTTTAATCACAACTCGCGATCTTTCTCAGATCACAACTTGGCAATTTTTGCAGTTAACGGCGTTTTCCCAAAATTATGCAATAATTATTTTTAAAGTTATTAACAATTTTTGTTTGTATTTTAATATTCAAGCGTATTTTTTTCCATGATTTCAACGATATAAAAAACACATTTTTAGATTTTTTGCAGTTAAAGGTGTTTTTTCAAATCACGGCAGCATTATGATCGTTACTCAAATTAAATTTTGCGCAGAAAATTCATTAGCTGACGCCCTTGGCTAAGTCAGTTGAGACTTGAAAATAATTTCTTTAAAATTTAGTTAAATTAACTTACTGTCGAGTGGAAGCAGACGATTTGGACCCGCCTCTCTTTCTTTGTGAAACCTGGATCCTCGTTTACCATGCAACATAAATTTTCGAAAATTACGTTTTCCATAGCGAGCACACGTTGTTGAAATTCCTCGAGTAATAACCAAACACGCAGAAGCCATTTTTAACACTGAAACTAACAAAAAAACAATTCATTTTCTAATTTTTAAATGTTTTTCTGCAATTTTTCTAACCAAAAACAAAATTTACCCTATTTTTAGGGTAATCCAAGCTGATTTTCATAATGTAGGACAATCGGACTTCAAAAAAGAGGAAAAGTAGGACTGAAATTTTAGTCGTACTTTGTCCTCCAACATTGAATATTATTTTACACCATAATACGAAAAAAACGAGGTTTAAAAATAAA
>JAUELO010000023.1:8487928-8500925 GCA_032357855.1 Amphibolips quercusostensackenii | reverse complement strand
ACCGGGAACTTCTCGAGATTCAGGATTCAGACGGAGAAGGGGACCCGACCGCCTGGGGGGAATCGGAGGACGAAAGGGTTTGGGCCTCGGAATCTAATCTTAAACTGATGCATTTTCAGAGTAGATAGAATATGCGAAATCTAACTTCCGGATGTTCCTAAAGAAAGGATTCCGCGACAAGATGGTTGGTTGGCAGCTCGATGATGGGCGGGCCATTGTGAGGACAGAACGTGAATGGCTTTTCTTGAATTGGGTCAGAGAGTACGCTACTCTTTTGGATCCAAGGACGGCAGAAGAGAGGGTGCGCTATGAAGAGTATGTGAGCGGGCTCCCATCGGGGAGTAGAATCCAGATTGAGAACCTATATGAGCAGGGCCAGATCGAATTTATCAGCTGGTTGTGGCTCGTGAAGCAGTTCAGGATTCGGAGGTGCTACCCCTGCCAAGGGCCCAGAAGCCTCCAGCTCAACCCAGTGCCACTCAAGTAGGAGAGGCAGGGGTGCTGCCGGAAACGGATTCTTCGCCGTACTGGGGAAAAACCTTCGCTTAGCCGTGCGCGAAATGTGGGTCAACTGAATATAAATTCAACCGGCGCCTGAGGCTCCACCAACATTAGGTTGGGGGCGTGAACCCATCATCTTTTATTCGGGCAGTGTTAACCTCCGATGGAATTTTGTTTGTCTGTAAGCCTATGGGGAAGGCAAGACCCCAAATAAATACTGAGTTTTTTTTATATATACCTTAGAAAATCTTACTTTTTCACTCAAAAGTCTACCATTATTTTAATAGATCTTAAGTACTCAATTACCAATCCTATCACTTAGATTATCTAGCAAACTGAATTCAGAAACTAGAGTTAGGACCTTCATTTTTGCATAGGCTGATTGTACTAGAATCACAGAATTGAGCGAAACTCCAATCCATCGACCTGTTACAAAAGATTGAACTGGTCTCGAGAGTCACCAACTATTTATGTCAGGCCATATTGACAACTTCTAGATTAGGAATTAAGGATGAACCGCAGTCAGGAACCCGAAGGGAGCTTGCGAGGGCGGGGTGATGGTCATGCTCGGCCCGGTGATGCCTCGCCTAAGGGGAGGGCAGTTGTAACGTGGTATACAATACCACGTACAAAAATTCATTAAAATGGCACGCGCTGAAATTAGTTTCAAGTCCAATGAATCAAATCAATACCTGGTGGAGCACAGAATTACCGAATAGGCTGTCATCTGACAGTATGTTTCGAGTGGAATTGCCTGTTGCCACAATGAAACACCTCGAGGCCTAGGCTGTCAAATTACACCACCCACAACATTATTCTACTACGGGGAGTCACTCATAATATGACAGCTGTCATAACACAACTCGCACACTCACAAACGCACAAGCGACTAGGTAGTCGTTTGTTCCTTTCACTACATGTCATTATTGCTCTCTCTCACTTCAATGGTAAAAAAGAGGGACAATCCGATAAAAGTACAGCAACGCAAGGAGCGTTGATATCCCGAAACGAAATGTCAGCTTCCGTAGCCGGCATTTTAAGAGCGCACGAGAGACATTAGGTGCGCCTAAAAAGTGTTCACGTCGTGCTCGGGGCGCATGTTAGTGATGTAACTCGCCATAGACTACGAACAGTCTTATAGAACTGCATAGAGAAAATATCAAGTTACTGAAGGACGCTACATTATGAATGTGCCCACACAGGCGTCCGCTAAGACCAGGTATTGTTCGTTGTATACGGACCTTGTTGCTACGCGCCAGAAAATTTTACTTTGACGCGTCGACTGACACTCCGTGTTCGACCACGGCATGCTTGTCCTTGCTCTCAACGGGAATCTTTTCTGTGAGTCATTTAACCGGCTTGATTCTGGGATTCGTGCAGGCGTTAATAAAATAGAAAGGGCGTGTTCCACGAATATTAAAAGAAGGCCCAGCAAATTGGACTACAATTGAACGAAGTCGTCGATTTTGGAAAGGTATGTCTATCACTTCGCCTTTCTTGTGAAATAACCATGTTTCTCTCTGGCGGCTAGGCGTAAAAGGTTGATCTCAACGGGCGTTAGAATAACCTATCACACGGCTAGCCTTATAACATAGCGTGGTCCAGTGACAGTGAAGGTCGATCAAAGTCATCGACATTTTGGGAGACCCCGGCGATGAATTAATCACCGATAAAGTATATGATAAGAAAATCCTCTAAACTCATTTCTAGGGTCTAGCATTTAATTTTGGTAATGGGTCAGTTGCGCGTACTGTAATTCACACTGTAGGTTGAGTTATATTTTAGGTTAATATTTGAATAAACTGATTCCGTATTATAAAAAACACTGCGATAGGTTTAAGCTACTTAACTGTAGAGATGTGGTTAAGAGGAATAAACGAGGCTGTCCAACATGGTATCGACCTCGCATGTAACCCGTGATCCTCGTAGTGATTTTTTTTTTTTTGAAATTGATGTGTACTCCTTGTTCAAGTCTTTCCAAACCCTACTCCTCTTTGTGTTAAGCTAGTAGGAGATGCGGTAAGATACTATTGAGGGTAGATTAATATCCATGCAATGACCACTGGGCATGGATTCTTACTAAAGTTAAATTCAAGACCTTTTGTTCATTTAGGGTTGTAGTGAATGATCTGGCGCTCTTCAGGCAAGAATTTGAAGAATTAAATTATCTTAAATAAAGGTTACAATAGTTAAATAGCAAAAATTGGCTTAGGCTTTTAGCAGATAGAATTTTAAACAAAAGGCAAAGGTTATAATACATACAGACATACACACATACAGATATACAGAGATACAACCATACAGGCATACATATATAGAAACAGAAACATTCGTGAAAACCTGTTTTTTAGATTTATGGGGCCTCAAAACGTGGATATTTGAAAAAACGGGGGGGGGGGGGATTTCACACAAATATAATAACTTCTCCGATGATAATG
The DNA here is from genome assembly GCA_032357855.1 of Amphibolips quercusostensackenii. NCBI lineage: Eukaryota > Metazoa > Arthropoda > Insecta > Hymenoptera > Cynipidae > Amphibolips > Amphibolips quercusostensackenii. The sequence goes on along the minus strand of JAUELO010000023.1, from coordinate 8,497,986 downwards.
TCAAAATAAAAATTCGCGAAACCAACAAAAGTTGCTCAATTAAAAATATTTTGATAAGATTAAAATAACACAACACCTTTGCTAAGGAAAAAATTAATTTTTTTCTATTTCTCGTAGAACTTCTATTACGTAACGAGATTATATTTAAGGAGAAGATCTTCCTTTGACGCAATCCCATTTTTTTGGCGAAAAAGGATAAGAGTTTCTTACTTTTCGTACATGTGTTGGAATTTATATTTCAACAATTTTGCAATTAGTTTCTGCATCAAGGAACTCAACAGACAAGGTTTCACTTGGAAGAGAACCTTTTATTTTTTTTTTAGATCAATACTGCCGTGACTTGAAAAAACACCGTTAAATGAAAAATAAACGAAGCCAAAAAGATCGACGAAAACTATTCAAATCTTTATTCGCGTGTATCGCGGATTTTAATTCACTTTCCGCAGTTTTTAAATTATTTTTGACCAATTTGCATATGATCTTTTCATTTTTACAAAAAATTGTCAAAAAATGTTAATTAATGATCTAAAATGTATTTAACGGTGTTAATTAGGATGCTGTAATTCGGAAAACGCCGTAACGGGCAATTACGGCTCTCTTCGAATTACGTACCTCAAAAATAGGCCTGTTGTGATTAAAAAAATCGACGTTCACGTCAAAAGAAGGTGAAAGGGTAGAATTATTACAAAATATTATTCAATGATGAAACTATAATTATTGTGAAATATAACATATAAATATTATTATCAATAATTTTTGAATTTTTTATTGTAAATTTTCAAAATAAAATACTTTTCAATTTTAAAAGATTTGCTATTCAAAGTTCTGCAATTTTGAAGATTTACGATTGACAATTCTTTAATATTGAAAATTTGAAAGTACAAATTATTCAATTTTCAAGGATTATATTTTAAAGGTATGTGTTTAATTTCGATGTTTTTGAAATTGTTCAATTTTTAAGACTTACGATGGAAAATTTTTCAATTTTAACGATTCGCAATTTGAAACTCTTTAATTTTTAAGATTTACAATTAAAAACTCCTCGATTTTTAAAGGTGTAGAAGTAACAATTCTTGAGTTGCAATGATCTTGAAGATCAAAAGTAAAGAGTTTTCAATTCTAAACCTTCCAAATTGATGAAATTTAAAACGTAAAGCATTAAAATGACAGCATTTTCAATAGTGAAACTGAAAACTCGCATAGTTTTTAAATTGTAATTTAAAAAATTTTTAAACTGTAATTTTCCAGATTCATAAAATTTAAAGCTTTACCATTTTTAAGATTCCCAATTCAAATTCTTCCATCTTAGCGATTCACAGTTTAAATGTTTCCAATTTTAATAGATTTTAAATTTAAAGTTCTGTAATTTTTACGATTTAAAATTAGAATTTATTGAATTTTTAAGATTTATATTTTAAAGGTATGCAATTCAAAACGTTTTTTTTTTAAATATATGATTCAGTTTTATAGATTTACAACAGAAAATTCGTCAATTTTCAAGATTTTCAATTGAAGACTCAATACTTAATGTGTATTTAAAAAATTTTTTTAAACAGTTCAATTTTGAATGGTTTAAATCGAAATTTATTTATTTTCCAAGATTTATATTTTAAAGGTATGTCATTTTGAACGTTTTTAAAAATATTTAGTTTAATTTTGAAGATTTACAATGGATGATTCATCAATTTTTAATAATTGAAATTAAGGATGCTTTAATTTTGAAGATGTATAAATCAAAATTTTTTAATTTGGATGATTTGAAGATCAAAAGTTAAAAAATTTTAATTCTAAATCTTCCAACTAACAGAAAGTTCAAATGTAAATCATTAAAATTACAGAATTTTCAACAGTAAAAATTGAAAATTGTATAATTTTTAAATGTAAATATTATAAATGAGAAATCTTGAATTTTAAAGATCAACAATTTAAATGTTTATGATTTTTTTAATTGACAATTAAAAATTCGTAAATTTTAAATATTTAGATTTGCAAATTATTCCATCATTAAGACTTAAATTTCAAAGGAATGTAATTTTAAATATATTTTTAAAAATAATTTGATTTTGAAGATTCCCAATTAAAAATTCTTGAATGTTAATGACTTTCAATTTAAAGTTCATCAATTTTAAATATTTGAAATTCAAGATTCTTCATTAAATTTATTATTATTATGATCAATGTTGATAATATAAATAATATTTAAAAATTTTTGTGTTTTTTGAACTGATCTTTAAAGCATCCAATTAGATATAAATATTATAAATTTTAAGAAATTGAAAGTCGAACGTTCTTTTTAATCGAAAATATGGATAAGAATGTTATAACTGTTATTGAATTTTATAAACAACGAATAATACGAAATTTTAGCGGAATTAATTAATGTTTATTAAATGTGCATGAATTCCAAATGCATTAAGTATCAGCAAATTCGCAATTATTAACTAAAAATAAAAACTTCAAGCATACTTGTATTACATTCATAAATAAAATTCTACATTATAATCATGAAAGAATTAAACATCATGATGTATATTTTTTTAAGTTACAATTCTAAAATGATTATCCAATTTTAACTTATTTAGCGTACGTAATAAGATCTGGAACGCCGTTGTCGTGCAGATTACAAAGAGCAAACAATTTAAAGAAGTAAAAGATTTAACAAATTTTTGAACTCAATTAAATTATGATGATATCCTCTTCAAATTGAATAGAGTTTATTCAACCTTGTAATATTGAATATCACATTTTTTAAATCTTGCATATGAATTAAATCATATTAGGATCCTGTTAAGACTATGTAGTATTTATTCCACAGAGTTAATTATATCAGGAACACCGTCGTTGGTCATCAAATCGTTCCAAATGCAGCGAAGATTTTTGGGCATCAATCAATTTTCTTTGAAAATTTTCAATTCATCTTTTCTACTTTAAGCTCTGTCTGTCTGTCGTCATTGTCGTTGTTGTCGTCGTCTGTTACCGGATAACATTTGAAAGGCTAGTCGGATTGGATTGTGCTCTAGCACACAGTTTTAGAGACCATAAAAAAGAATCGAGTTCGTTAACTGGCTATTTTAGATAAAAATTCAAAAAGTAAGAGCATTTCCAAAGTTTGTGAGACCACTTTTTTTCAAGATTTAAAAATGATATTACGACTGTTTGTAGTACTCGGAAACACGAACAATTTATCTCTACGACTTTTTTGATAAAAATCAAACTACTAGAGTTATAGCAGTTTCAAAGTCCAACAAAACAAACGAAAATTAACACTTTTCGCCAATCAACGCACGATGTGAAGAAAGTCAAAAATAGAAAAACGTTACTTTTTGAGCACCCTACAATAATGTCATAAGAACTTTTTGAATTTTCTTGGAAAATCGAAAAATCAAATTTTTATCGCCCAAAAAAAATGAAATATCAGAAATTCCATTTTGCGGTCAAACTATGCCAGATACATAAAGAGATAATTTCAAAAAAATTGTGCACCTAAAAAGATCTGAAAATTTGTCATGAATCACAAAAATAAATTTTTGGACAAACGGCATAAGCTACAAAAAAAAATAATAATAAGACAGAAGTTTCACACACAAAAAAGAGCTATTAAATTTTTATTCATTATTTTTTTATGAAACACATAGTTTTGGTTTTAATCGTAAGAAATGAAATTAAAAATCAAAAAATTTAATTTTTCAACAAACGATACAAGCTATGAAAAAATAAATAGACAAAAGTTGCTCAACCGAAAAAGAGTTACAAAATTTTTTATAAATAATGTTTTCATAGGTCGCGTAGTTTTTGTTTAAATCGTAAAAAATAACAAAAATAATTAAAAAATTAAATTTTTTGAAAAACGACACAAGGTGCAAAAAAAATTAATTGACAAAAGTTGTTCACCCAAAAAGGATCTGCAAATTTGTTATTAATTATTTTGAGATAGGACCGGTAGATTTTCTTTTAATCGTAGAAAATAAGATTAGAAATAACAAAATAAAATTTTTTGAAAAAACGACATAAGGGACGAAAAAAAAGAAAAGACAAAAGCCGTTCCACCAAAATAGATCTACAAATTTGTCATAAGCTCTTGTTATTAAAGGATATTAGAAAAAAATTATCTTTTGGAAAAAGGACACAAGCTACGAAAAAAAATAATAAGACAAAAATTTTGCACACAAAAAAGAGCTATTAATTTTTTAATTATTATTTCTTGATTGTAACACATAGTTTTGGTTTCAATCGTGAAAAATAAAATTAAAAAACTACATTCTTGAACAATTGACACAAGCTATAAAAAAATTAATAGACAAAAGTTGCTCAACCAAAAAAGAGTTACAAATTTTTCATAAATCATTTTTTGACAGGTCGCGTAGTTTTTGTTTGAATCGTAAAAAATAACATTAATAATGAAAAAATTTAATCTACATATTTGCTATTAATTATTTTGAGATAGGACGGGTAGATTTTCTTTCAATCGTAAAAAATAAGATTAAAAATAAAAAAATAAGAATTTTTAAAAAAGTGCCCCAAGGGACAAAAAAAAAGACAAAAGCTGTTCCACCAAAAAAGATCTACAAATTTGTCATAAGCTCTTTTTATAAATGTATATGAGAAAAAAATTGACTTTTCAGAAAAAGGACACAAGCTACAATATCATTTTATTCAACAAATTTTTTCGCCTAAATTATACTTACAAATTTACTCAGAATCAGTTTGCACTAGGATGCGTATTTTTAGTTTAAATCGTGAAAAATAACATTGAAACTAAGCAAATTAAATTTATAGAAATACGAAACAAGATGCAATAAAATGTTAATTTTTTAACAGATTTTTTAACAATGTAAGTTTTTTCAACTTTAATACTGTTAATAATTATAACAAATACAGACATTTAATATTAATTCTGCATTTCGCGACTTATAATAAATGCAGTTACATTTCTCGAATTATAAACCTTTTTTCTCGGGGTTCTCTAATTCCGAAAAATGCCGTACGCAATGTGCGGACCTCTCCGATATCACGAAGGCTCGAGATCGACGTCCCATAATTTGATAAGTCCGTAACTGCCCATTACGGCGTTTTCACGAATTTTTCAGCGACCTTTTCAGCCGTCTCTGAGTTACGCCTGCAGCTAACGGTCAGTTACGGCTCTCTCTCAAATCACAACTCGCAAATCTTTGCAGTTAACGGTGTTTTCCAAAAATTATGCCATAATTATCTTTAAAGTCATTACAAATTCGTTAAAAATATTAAAATAATCAGACGTATCTTTTTTCACGATTCCAATGATATAAAAAACTATAAAAATTTTTCGATTTTTTGAAGTTAACGGTGTTTTTCCAAATCACGGCAGAATGAATGTCACAGAAGCTATACATTATTCACACTTCATGATTTTTAAAAATAATACACTATTTGTGGTAGAATCATTGAAATTTACCTCACACGTTATGTTACAAAAAATCTGTGAGAAATCAAAAGGGAAAATGTTTGTTGTTAGAAAAGACGTTGTGTTACTTGAATCTTGCTAACCCAAGAAGGCAGTTTGGCTGGGTTTCTCGAATTTTCATTTCTTTTTTTGTAATTTTTCTTACAAGTTATGTAACAGAAATGCGTAGAGGAATCAAAAAGGGTGACCTTTGTTATAAGAAAAGGTTAAGATTTCAATTTCGGTGGTTTTCTGGAATTTTCTTTTTTTTTTACTTTTATTACAGGTTATATAATAGAAGTTCCGAAAGGAACCAGAAAAGAAAAGTTTTTGTTGGTAAAGCTGTGACCTTATTTTAGGTTTTCTCCCAAAATTACAAGAAAACATGTCTCTTGGGTTTCGAAAATGTTCAGTCTTCTGTTACTTTTGTGACAAGTTCTGTAACAGAAATTCTGACAGGAATCGAAAAGAGTGACTTTTATTATTAGAAAATGTGTTGTGTTATTTTAATTTTGTCAACAAATTAAAAAAAAATTGTGGGAGGATTCTCGAATTTTTATTTTTGTTGTTACTTTCGTTACATGTTATGTAATAAAATTTCGTAGAGGAACTGAAGAAAGTAACTTTTTTGCTGGTAAAGGTGTTATCTTATGTTAAGCTTCCTTGCAAATATTGAAGGGGAGTCACGGATGTTCAGGTTTTTGTTACTTTTGTTACAAGATATGTAACAGAAATTCTGAGAGAAATCGTAAAGGGTAACATTTATTGTTAGAAAATGTTTTTTGTTACCTAAATCTTGGTAACGAATTCTTAACTGAGCAGTTTTGCTGGGTTTCGTAAATGTTCAGGTTTTTGTTACTTTTGTTACAAGTTATGTGACAGAAATTCTGAGAGGTATCGTTAAGGGTGACTTTTATTGTTAGAAAATGTGTTTTATTATTTAAATCTTGGTAACGAATTTTCAACAAATCAATTTTGCTGGGTTTCAAGAATTTTCAAGTTTTCTGTTACTTTTGTTACAGATTATGTAACAGAAATTCTGAGAGACAGGTGGTTTTTTTAGTTTCATCTTTTTAATAAATATCAGGGAAAAGTATTTAGAATTTCATTAGGTTTTGAAGATTTGAACTTGAAGTGAAGTGTGTGGCGAAAAAACACACTATGTATCTTAACGCTTGGGACACCTACAAATAAGTGGTCGATAAAGCTCGCTCTTCATTGGTTAATTAGCCCTAGCTTTGAAGCTTTTTTGTGCACAAACAAAGCTTCGAAAAGGTTTTTGGTACAGAACTTTTTTGCTTATTTTTGTATGCACTATTACATACTTCCTGATGTTTTATAGGCGGTGGGGCATCCTGTATAACTATACGTTGTTAATGTAGGAAAAAGTAAGTTTTTATTGTTTTTATATACGTTCTTCTAAATGGTTTAAGATCAAATATTACTCATGTCAATTTTGTATGCAATTATAAACTAAACGAGTTAAAGGGGTTGAGAATAAAGTAAAATATTTGTACAATAATGTGATACTTTACTTTTCAGTTTAAAGTGAACAAATGGTTGACGAAGTTCAACATTTCATAAAATTAAAATAATTAACTTATTGTAGACACACGTAAAAAAAATTAAAATTCTTTGTATGATCACCGTATGTAATACAAATACTTTTTACCCACATATCAAGTATATTTTGCAGACTGTGATCTTACATACACATAAAAGAGATTAAATTATATTTAAGAACGCTGTATGTAAGGAAATTCATTTTTCACTCACGAAAATATAAATATTTTTTCATGGATTGAAATTCGAAAAACTTACTGAGCCATCGATGTATCTTTTTCCCGATTTCAAATACGATTCATGACGAATAATCATTAGAATTGCAGGTGAACATAGAGTGAGAAGTTTGTGCATAAAAAATGTGTTGTGTATTTTCGCAAAGTCCTTGTAACTTTCACGGCTTAGATCTATATTTACACTGTTCATAATTTCATTGACTTCTGAGTCCCTTATGGCTCACAGAAGAGCTTTTGCAGTCATATCCGGTAGTTTTCATTGTTGCAATAATTAATTTGTCAAAATATTAAGGACCGATTAAACAGTAGCATTGGCAGCTGGTAAAATGATTTCCAGCTTCCGAAAACGTTCATCAATGCCGTGAGAAGGTCATTGTAATTAAATTAAAGTAGACATATGCATCGCAATAACATGTTTATGAGTCTTCATACACTTAGAAGAGAAACCTGATTTGTCCGCTTTATTTTGTTTTGGTTTCCAGTCACTTTAACTGTCAATGCAAATAGCTTTTTGCACCATGAAATATGGTAAATTGCAAAGTGTAAGAACCAATAATAATGTTGTCCACTGATCTAGGTGGTGAGAAGTTCTCAAAACGTTTTTCGACGTTTAAGAAATTTTCTTTCACACTTTCCAAGGTTTTAACATCAAAAACATGTCTTTGGAAGACCTTATTAGTAATTTTTATAATAGGTCGCAAAAAGTTCTTGATGTTCGACTCACTAATTCCCTAATTTTTAAATATTAATTGCATTTTGTGTAAGTGGTTGTAGCTCTGATTCATGTATTGCACATTTTGAAAAAAAAGGATTTAATCCGTGGATACTGGAATATACGACGGCGAATGCGTTGAAAGATAGTATTTTGTGCAAAAGTTAAGAGCGGTCTTTCTTTCTTCTGAAGAATCTAACTACATCAGAGATTCTAATTGCGCTGAATTTGAGAGAAAGAGTGCATGGTTGAATCAGATACAAACTTGAACTAGAAGGGAAACCGTTTAGCCAATCAAAAGTTAATTTTTCCCCGGGTATATATTTCCGCTTAACCAATCGAAAGTTCGTTTTTTCTGGGTTCATGTTTCGTGTTCCTGTTCATTGACAAAAAAAAAGTAGACAATTAGACATAAAAGTATTACATTTCTGAAGAAATTTTCTTTTTTGAGATGAGAGTCATGTCTAAGAAAAAGACTACGAAGCTTTTTCAAATCATAAAGACTTAAATTAACATGTACTTAATTATAAACTAGTGTTAGTGTCCTTGAAGAAGGGATGCATACTATGTGACAGTCTGCGGTCAGACAGGTTAAAAACTTAATGCGAGATAATCATGTATGACCGGTCGACATACATATGGACCATAATAGGACTGGAAAAACTTGATCGAATTCACGATAGAATTGTAAAAAGAAGGTGCACTAAAGAATACGTGAAAATGATGCGCGTATGCTGTTGCATCCAAGGATTCATTAGTTATATAAATTGAAGGGAATGTACCTAATTAATCAATTTCTGGATGGTTGAATAATAAATACTTGTATGCAAGTATTAAAAATTTTAATGAGTCAATGCCTTGTCCTATTATTTCAGGGGTTTTCTATATGCTGTAGAGCTTGAGTTTGTAGTTGTTTTGTTGCAAAATAATATTTTGACACACATTTGTAAATGGCGTATTTTATATCCTTGCAAAGACACAGGTCATATATACTACTTAGATCAATTACGGTTGTGTGTGTAGTGTGTAGTGCATGACTGTCGATACTTTACATTACCAGATGTGAGATGCAACGAGAACAATTTCTTGTTGTCCGAATGGATGAATTAAAACTACTGTAGTTTGAGAAGCGTGAATTGAGTTTAGATTTAGTTTCTTCTTTTTTTATGATTCAGATAATATACCCGGATAAAATGAAACGAGAATGCCGAGATATTGGATATTATTCTACTACAGGACTTTCGTTTCCATCAGGAAAGTAGTTATTTTCCTGTATGCTTTTGATTTTTATTTTTTTTATATAAATTCAGAAGAAATGGGAACTAGAAAAATAAAAATTCAAAACAACCTAACTCGCCGCCGAACTCAAACTGAATCCCGTATATCTATTGTCAAACAATAGCGGGACACGCTTTTCGATTTTATAAGTTCTTTGACTTCATACCGCGACAGAAAAAAATCGAAAAAGGATAAGTGTAAAAAACGAACGCAAATTTGCTTCCGACGGACTCGTAGTTGTTTCCGTGGTACTGTAGACTTCAGAATTATTTACAATCAATTTGAGTTACTGTCGTACACTCTAAATCGATCAGTAGGAGAAGGCTCTGCTTTCGGCCGTAGAACACCCATGGGCGAGCAATTGGTCATATTTCGCAAAATTGAATTTCTCACTCTGAATGGGAGTTCCTCCACGGAACTTCTTCTAAATTATTTGATGACCTATCATTGATCGATTCCACTCATTTCCAAAGTCGTTGAACTTTCATTTCTTGAAACTACTGCATTATTTTTTTATTCAGGACTACAGGAGTTGAACATTTGGACTTTTTTTATAACTAAAAATCCAATAGTATTAATTTACTGTAGCTTTTATTATAGATTTACTGTTTATTACGTGTAGAATTTAAGTATTTAGGATTTTTTCAGAATTATTTGTATCGTTCATGACATGAATTTGCAGTAGTACTCTGAACTTTTAAGGTTTATTTTATCCCTTTGAATTTTTTTACGTCTCAGTCGTTATGACATTTTTAAAGGTTAATCCACTTTAATTATTTAATTTTAAGTTTATTTAATTTATTTTTAATGTGGCGTCTGTCTCAATTGATCCTTGTTTCCTTTTCTCTTT
>JAUELO010000023.1:8473864-8487828 GCA_032357855.1 Amphibolips quercusostensackenii | reverse complement strand
AGATAATATTATGTTTTATTATTTAATTAATTTGGTAATTACAATATATTTATGGGACGACTTAAATAGGCGCGGATCCCGAGAAGTGACCCCGGAGGAGCGGCGTCAGAAAATTTTATACGCATAGAGAGTTAAGACTAATTAATTTGACGAATTTCCTTGACAAGTTTCTGGTCATTTCCCACTTTCAGACTTACACCCTTATGCCCCAAGACCCTTTATTTTCTAATATTGTGAATTTTTTATCATTTCCGTATTAATTTTTACTAATTCGAATGCTCATTTGTTTGTTAGTAATTGTCAGATTTAAAATTTAAAATCAACTAATTATCTATTTATTTGTGTTAATTTGAAAAACTGCAATTAATGACGCATCCCTCTGTAGATAGCAGGCTGATACGAAAAGTTCCAGCTGCTTATACTGATGGAGTTTACATGATGGCAGGCCAAGATAGGCCTTCGCCTCGGAAACTCAGCGATCTTTTCATGCAGGGAGATGATGGACTTCCATCCATCAAAAACAGAACGGCTCTTTTTGCTTTTTTCGGTAAATATACTTTTTTATTTATTAAATTTATTTTATGGTATTAGGGTATTGTAGCACTGGGCAGAACTTTTTCTTCGTGATTTTTCCCAAAGAGGGGAAGAGAGAGGAACTAGGGAGGGATTAGGGAAAATTAAGGGAAATTATGTGAGGAAAAGTCGGTGAAATAAAGAGTGGGAAAGTGGGGGCATGAGTAGTGGGAAAGTAGGGAAAGTAAGGAAAGTGATGTGTGGTAGTGGAAGTGAGGAGAAGTGAGTGGTATTTCAGGGGAAGTGAGAGGAACTAGAGAGGAAGAGAAGGGAATTAAAAGAGATTATGTGAGAAAAAAATCAGTAAAATAAAGAGTTGGGAAGTGGGGGCATGAGTGGTGGGAGAGTAGGGAAAGTAGGAAAACTGATGGGTAGTAGTGGAAGTAAGGAATAGTGAGTGGTATTTCAGGGGAAGTGAGACTAGGGAGAGAGTAAAGGCAATTAAAGGAGGTTATGTGACAAAAATTCGGTAAAATAAAGAGTGGGGAAGTGGGGGCATGAGTGATGGGAAATTAGGCAAAGTAGGTTACGTGATGGGTAGTATCAAAAGTTAGGAAAAGTGAGTGGTATAATAGGGGAAGTGAGAGGATTTAGGGAGGGAGTAAAGGAAATTAAGGAAGATTATTTAAGGGAAAGTCGATGAAATAAAAAGTAGGGAAGTAGGGGCATGAGTGGTGGGAAATTAGAGAAAGTAGGGAAAGTGATGGGTAGTAGTGGAAGTGAGGAATAGTGAGTGGTATTTCAGGGTAAGTGAGACTAGGGAGGGAGTAAAGGCAGTTAAGGGAGATTATATGAGAGAAAGTCGGTGAAATGAAGAGTGGGGAAGTGGGGGCATGAGTGGTGGAAAATTAGGGATAGTAGGGGACGTGATGTGTAGTAGTGGAAGTGAGGAGAAGTAAGTGGTATTTCAGGGGAAATGAGAGGAACTAGAGAGTGAGTAAAGGAAATTAAGGGGGGATTATGTGAGGAAAAGTCGGTGAAATAAAGAGTGGAAAAGTGGGGGCATAGGTGGTGGGAATGTAGGAAAAGTAGGGAAAGTGATGGGTAGTAGTGGAACTGAGAAAAAGTAAGTGGTATATTAGGGGAAGTAAGAGGAACTAGGGAGGAAGTGAAGGAAATTAAGAAAGATTATGTGAGAAAAAGTCGGTTAAATAAAAAGTGGGTAAGGGGGGGCATCAGTGGTGGGAAATTAGGGAAAGTAGGGAAAGTGATAGGTAGTAGTGGAAGTGAGGAGAAGTAAGTAGTATTTCAGGAAAACTGAGAGAAACTAGGGAGGGAGTACAGAGAATTGAGAGAGATCATGTGAGGAAATGTCGGTGAAATAAAAAGTGGGGAAGTGGGGGCATGCGTTGTGGGAAAGTAGGAAAGGTAGGAAAAGTGTTGGATGGTAGTGATAGTGAGGAGAAGTAAGGGAATGGGAAGTTGGGAACGTGAGTAGAATTGAGGGAAGAGAAAGTAGAGAAAAAGATTTAAAAATGAGGGTCAGTAGGTAGGACAAGTAAAGGCTGAGGAATATAAATAGAAAAGGGGACTGTTTGCTGAGAAAACGAGAAGAGTTAGGAATAGTAGAGGAGGAAGTGCCGAAATGACCAGGTATCAAATTGAACTAAAAATTACATCAAAATGTTGCACAATGGGTAGTATTCATTTGGTACATAATGTAGTTAGCAACTTTTTGCAAAGTTTAGATACCCTGGGCTTTTGTGTGTTGGAAAAGGTTTGGGCGGAAATTAAAGTGAAGGAAGGGATATCAAGGGGAGTAGGGAAATTAAAAGGAAGTGAAGTGAAGGTAATGAGTGGTGGAAAAGTATAGAAAGTGATGTGAAATGAGGGAATGGGCAGTAGTAGAAGTGAGATGAAGGGGCGTAAGTGAAATGATTAGAAGTAATAGTAAGTAGGGATGGGAAAGTAAGGGCTGGGGAATATAAGTAGAGGAAGGGGACTGTGAGATGAAAAACAAGAAGAAGGGGAATCAGTGATAGAAGGAAATCACACAGAATGCCCAGAAATCAAATTGAGCTAGAGGATGGCATCAAGACGTTGCACAATGGGTCACATTCATTTGTTACATAATGCAGTTGTGAACTGTTTTCAAAGATTAGATACCCTGCGTTTCTTTTGTGTCGAAGAAGGGTTGGACGAAGCGTGAAGTAAGAGTAGCGATATTAAGGGGAGTAGGGGAGTAGGGAAAATTGAGGGAGGTAAAGTGAGGGGAATAAGTGGTGGAAAAAGAGGAAAAACGATGTGAAATGAAGAGATGGGAAATAGTAGGAGTGTGGGTAGGGAAAGTGATTATAAATGAGGTTAAGTAGAGAGGGGAAATTAAGGGCTGTGAAATAGAGGTAAGGGAGGGAGACTGTTAGCTGGGAATCGAGAAGAGGGGCAAATAGTGAAAGAATAAGTTCACACAAAATGACCAGCTATCAAATTGAGCTATAAAATGGCATGAAAACGTTGCACTATGGGAAGTATTCATTTGTTACATAATGTAGTTGAAAACTGTTTGCAAAGTTTTGATACCCTGCGTTTTTGTGTGTTGGAAAAGGGTTGGGTGAAGAGTGAAGTAAGGGAAGGAATATTAAGGGAAGTAGGGTAGTAGGAGAAATTAAGGGTGGTGAAATAAGGGGAATGAGTAGTGGGGAAGTAGCGAAAGTGATGTGAAATAATCGGATTAAAAGTAAGGAAAGTAAGGTAAGTAGAAGGATGGGAAATGATTCGAAATGAAGGTGAGTATGAAGGGAAAAGTGAGGGATAGGGAATAGAAGTAGTGGAAGGGGTCTCTCAGCTGGTGTAGCGAGAAGAGGGGGAAGTAGTGGAGGAAGAAGTTGGGGAAAGGAAGGCGAAGGATGAAATGATAGGTGGAGAGTAGGGGAGGAAAAGTATAAAAAGGGGATGTTTAAACAATTTTAGATGAAAAACATAGATATAAAATTTAAAAAAATTATTCACATTTGTAAGTTTTTTTTCAACGTAATGTTTTTTGTAAAAAACAACCAATATCCGGTATAAATAATAAAAAAATTAAAAATTGTGTTTTTAATGATTGTGAGTTATAATTTAAAGGACAATGATAATCTGAATATTCTTAAGATTTTTTTAGTAAAAAATGCCATTTTTCAAAAAAAAAAAATACGTACATATCATAATCAAAAATTGTTCAAAAATTAAAAATCTTGTTCGAACTGCAATGATTTTTCTTTTGAATTGTCCATTTTTTGTCTAAAACGCTAAGGAAATATTAAATTGTTTTTGAATTACGAATCTTAAAAAATCTAAGGATTTCAGTTTTTAATGTCAATTTCCGGTAAAGAAACGCCAACAAACCCCGAAAAAGTGAATTATTAAAAAATTTTAGTCTTTTAAATCTATAATAATTTTTTATTGAAAACACCTATTTTCGGTACAATACGCTAACATAAACTAAAATTGCTCAAAGTTAGAAATCTTGATGATTTTCGTTCGAAGATTTTTAGAAATTTTTAGTTTGGTGCGAAACTTTATGATTTTACAGTAAAATCTTTTTTAAACTAACATAAAACATGTTTAATATTTTCAATAATTTATTAAATAATTTTTAATCTTTAATTAAACTGAGCAAGGGAGATTATATGCAGATTTAATTTCTGAAATTTCAAATTAAAGATGTAAAGCATCTTTAAGTAATGAAAAGCCAATCAGGTTTTCAACAAAAATCCACATTGCATCTTTTATCCTTCATATTACAATTATTTAAAATCTGAAATTGTAACGAATGACTTTTAAAATCATAAAAATATTAACAAAAACAGATTAATTAATACATTGTACATCTCACAAGGGGAGTCCGACAATTGTAAATTTTATTTTCAGTTCATAATTTTTTTAATGAAAGCTCCTTTTATGAGTAATAATTTGCCAAAGCAGTAATGTTGGCTACAGAGCGGAAGCTGCGTGTTTAATTCTGGCTGGCTGTGCCAGCCAGACTCACTGTTCTGTTTGAAAATTCTGATTCAAAATAAAATTCTTTGTTTAAAAAAATCGTTCGTACTTCTGACTCAAAATATAATCAATAAGCAATGAAAACAATGAATAACATTTCTGATACACAAATTTGTTTTGAAAAAACATTACAAAGTTTAAAGAAGTCAGTTTTCCCGTAAAAAAGGCATCAAAAAATTATTATTAGCAGAATTTTTAAAGATTATTTAAAAAAATTATGTTCGTGAACAATGAGTAGTAAAAAAATAAAAATTGCAGTCAGCGAGAGCAGAACACGCAAAATCGCGTTCATGAAGTAGAGCATCACTACATGAGCTCTAGTTGACCGAAAATAAAATTTACAATTGTCGGTCTCCCCTTGTCGTTAAATAAAGTGGGTTTATTGATTCATTAAATTCCTGCATGTGATTTCAATTAATTAAATCGAAATTTTTGTGTGAAAAAGATTTAAGGTGGTCATATAAAATTGTATTATACTAATTGTTGTGAATTTATTTGAATTCAAATTATTGGATGTCCTTGAAAAACTGCAATTGCACGTGTACCTTCGCGACTTACTTAACTTTTATTGGCCTTTTTACTTGTTTCAAGTGCATTGCTTTTTTTCTCTTGTAACGGTAATTGAATGGATTTTTTAGGGCAGCTGGTCACATCCGAGATAATCATGGCCAGCGAAAGCGGCTGCCCAATAGAATTCCACCGGATCGATGTCGAAAAGTGCGATCCGGTTTTCGACAAAGATTGCCAAGGCAACAAATACATTCCATTTCTTCGGGCTGACTATGATCGAAGAACTGGCCACAGCCCTAACAGCCCCCGAGAACAGGTAAAGAATTTATTATTTTCAAAAATATATTTTTTTTCTGACTAAAAATTCATTTTTCCCCTGATTTTTTCCATTTTTAGACATTTTTCATGTTGAACTTTTGAGAATGTTCCACATGGGTCTAGATTATTTTATCATTTTTTTTTCTAGGTTATTGAAAACATTTTGAAATCCCAATAGTTTATTTAATTGTCCTAAACCATTGCACATCTCAGTCAGTTCTGTCATATTTCGTTCTTGTCTGTTTTTTTTAAGGAGGTATAAATATTATTTTAAATACAGAATTAAATATCCTAAAAGGAAATAACGAATTTAAATTTCGGAAAATGTTTACATGTATCATGATTTTCAGATATTTTTCAAACTTTGAAGTATTTTTAAGAGCTTTAAAAAGTTTCAAAGGATTTCAAAAAATTCAAAACATGTTTTGATATTTTACAAAAACCCAAGACATTTTTTATGGATTTTATTAATTTAAAGGAATTTCAAAAAATTCAAAATATTTCAGAGTATTTTTAAATACTGCAAGGAATTGTTTGGACCTTTAAAAATTTTGAAAGAATTCCAAAAGATTTTAAGGATTTGAAATATTTTAGAGCATTTTTAATAGACTTCTATAATTTAAAGTGATTACAAAGGATTTTAACATTTTAAGAGTATTTAAAAAAATTCAAAGGTATTTTTAAGAGCTTTGAAAAGTTTGAATGAATTTTGAAAAATGCCAAAGAATTTAAAATATTTTAGGGTATTTTAAAACATTCTAAGGAATTTTAAAATGATTTCATTGACTTGCAGGGATTTCAAAGGATTAGAAATTTTTCAGGACATTTTAAAATATTCCAACGTATTTTAAATCAATGAAATTTTTATTAAGGATTAGAATAATCTTAAGGGATTTCAAAGAATTTTAAATATTTTAGAATATTTTTAAAAATTGCAAGGAGTTGTTAAACTCTGTTAAAAGTTTGGAGTTATTTTTGAAGATTTTTAAGGATTTAAATTAGCTTAGGGTATTTAAAATAGATTTCGTTAATTTGAAGTGATTCCAAAGGATTTCAAAAATGTTAGGGTACTTGCAAAAATTTCAAGGAATTTTTTCGAGTTAAAAAAATAATAAGTGCGTTAAAAATATTCGAAATATTTTAGGGTATCTTTAAAGATTCCAAGGAATTTTTTTTTAATTATTAATTTAGAGGGATTTCAAAGTATTGAAATATATTTTAGGGTATTTTTAAATATTCCGAAGAATTGTTAAGTTAATCAAAGAATTTTAAGGGATTTTCGAGGATTACAATAATTTTAAGGTATGTCGAAAAAATTTTAATATTCTAGAATACTTTCGAAAGTTTCATGGAATTGTTTACATCTTTTAAACGTTTTAAAGGATTTCACAATATTGGAAAAAAGAATTTAAGATATCTCAGAATAGACTTTTATTAATTGAAGTGATTCCAAAGAATTTCAAAAATTTTGAGGTTTTTTAAAAAATTACAAGGAATTTTCAAGAGCTTTAAAAAACTCTAGGAAGTTCAAAAGATTTCAATGGATTTGAATTATTTGAAGGTAATTTTAAAAATGCCAAGAAATTTCCAAGACTTTTAAAAAATGTCGAGGCATTTTAAAAGATTATAAATATTCAAGGGTATTGTAAATAAGACCAATGAAATTTTTTTTATTCATTTCATTAATTTGGAGGTATTTCGAAGAATTAGAAATGTTTTAGTGTATTTTAAAATATTACAAGGCATTGTGGTGTATTTTTAAAATTCCAAGAAATTTTCAAAAATTTAATAAATGTCAAGTAATTTTTAAAAAAAATTTTAATTTAGGGCATTTTAAAATATTTCGAGGAATTTTTTATTAATTTTTAATAATTTATAGGGATTTTAAAATATTGGAATATTTTAGAGTATTTTAAAAGATTCCAAGAAATTTTTTATTGATTTCATTAATTTTAAGGAATTTTGAAAGATTGAAAATATTTGAGGGAATTTTATAATATTCTAAGACATTTTCAAAAGATTTAAGAAATTTAATGGATTTTCAAGGACTTGAATGATTCCAAGAGATTTCAAAGAATTTTTAATATTTCAGAGTATTTTAAATAATTGCAAGGAATGGTTAAGATGTTTGAAAAATTTGAATGAACTTCAGAAGATTTTGAAGGATTTAAAATATCTTGGGGTATTTTAAATAAATTTTTATAATTTTAATTGATTCCAAAGGGTTGAAAAAATAATAGGGTATTTTGAAAATTTTCAAGAAGTCTCATGAGTTTTTAAAAGCTTCAAGAGATTTCAAAAGATTTAAAATACTTTTGAGTATTTTGAAAGATTCCAATAAATTTTTTATTAGTTTCATTCATTTTGAGAAAGTTTAGAGTATTAAAAATATTGTAGGGTATTTTAAACTATCCCGAAGCATTTTTAAGAGATTCACAAAATTGCAAGGGATTTCAAAAATTTTTAAAGGATTCAAAATATGGTAGGGTATTTTTTAAAATTCTAGAGTATTTTTAAGAGTTTAAGAAATGTTAAGGAGTTTTGAAAGATTTTAAATATTTTCAAGTATTGAAAAAAGTAATTTTTAATCAAGGGATTTTAAAGAATTTTAAATAATGTAGGATATTTTTCAAAATGCAAGGAATTGTTAAGATCTTTTAGAAGTTTGAAGGGATTTCAAAAGATGTTAAAGGATTTAAAATATTTTAGGACTTTGAAAGATTCCAAAAAATTTTTAATTGATTTTTAATAATTTAAAGGATTTTCAAATTTTTCAAAAGATTTTAGGGTATTCTTAAACAGTCTCAGGAATTTACAAGGGCTTTGTAAAATTTTAAAAAATTTCAAATATCTCAAAGTTTTGTTAATAGATTTTTATAATTTGAAGTAATTCCAAAATATTAAACAGGTTTTAGGGTATTTTTAAAAATTCCAAGGAGTTTTCAGGAGTTTAAAAAAGTTTTAAGGAAGTTTAAAATATTCCAATAGATTTAAAGTATTTGAGGGTAATTTTAGAAATTCCAAGGCATTTTTAAGCTTTAAAAAATTTCAAGGATTCTTAAAAGGTTTTAAATATTTAAGGGTATTTTAAAAAGGAATTTTGAATTATTTTCATTAATTTAAAAGGATTTCAAAGTATCAGAAACATTTAGGTCTGTTTAATAATATTTCAAAGCATTTTGAAAATTTTTTTAAAATTTTAAGGGATTTCTAAGGTTTTAAATAATTTTAAGAAATTTTAAAGAATTTCAAATAATTAAAGGTATTTTTTAAAATGCAAGGAATTGTTAAGATCTTTGAAAAGTGGAGGTATTTTTAAAGATTCCAAAGGATTTAAAATATTTTAGGATTTTAAAAGATTCTAAGAAATTTTCAATTGATGGTAATAATTTGAAGGATTTTCAAATTTTTAAAACGATTTTTAGGTATTATAAAACAATCCAAGGGATTTTCAAGAGCTTTATAAAATTTTAAAGTATTTTAAATATCTCAGGGTGTTTTTAATAGATTATTATAATTTGAATCGATTCCAAAGGATCAAACAAATTTTAGAGTATTTAGAAAAATTCCAACAAATTTTCAAGAGATTCGAAAAGTTTCAAGGGATTTTAAGAATTTTCAAATAATTCGAAATATGGTAGGGCATTTTTAAAAATTCCAAAGGAATTCTCAACAGTTTTTAAGAGCTTTGAGGAATTAAAAAAAATTTCAAATGATTAAAAATTTTTCTGGGTGTTTAAAAAAGATTTTTATGATTTAAAGTGATTTCAAAAAATTAAAATTAATTTAGGGTATTTAAAAAAAATTAAGGGTATTTACAAAAATTGTAGGGTATTTTTAAAAATTCCAAAGAATTTTCAAGAGCTTTAAAAAGTTCCAAGGGGCTTCAAAAAATTTTTAAAGCTTTAAAATATAGTAGGGCATTTTCAAAAATTTCAAAAAATCTTCAAAAGTTTTAAAAAGCTTCAAGGGATTTAAAAATATTTCAAAAGATTTTAAAGGATTCAAAATATTTGAGCATTTTAAAAGATTTCAAAGAATTTTCAATTAATGTTAATAATTTTAAGGATTTCCAAATTTTTAAAGATTTTAGGTTATTCGAAAACAGTCCAAAGAATTTCAAGAGCTTTATAAAATTTCAAAGGATTTAAAATATTTCTGGGTATTTAAAGCAGATTTTTATATTTTAAAATGATTTCAAAGAATTAAAAATTGGCTTACGGTTTAAAAAATTTTTTTAGGGTATGTACAAAAATTGTAGGGTATCCTTAAAAATTCCAAAGAATTTTCAAGAGCTTTAAAAAGTTTCAAGGAATTTAAAAAATTTTTCAAGGATTCAAAATATAGTAGGGCATTTTAAAAAATTCCGAGAAATCTTCAAAAAGTTCAAAAAGCTTCAAGGGATTACAAAATATTTCAAAAGATTTTAAAGGATTTAAAATATTTAAGCATGCTAAAAAATTCCAAGGAATTTTCAATTGATGTTAATAATTTAAAGGATTAGCAAATTTTTAAATAGATTTTAGGGTATTCATAAATAATCCAATGAATTTTTAAGAGCTTTATAAAATTTCATAGGATTTCAAATATCTCAGGGTATTTTTAATAGTATTTCATAATTTAAATTGATTCCAAAGGACTTAAAAAGTGATAGAGTATTTTAAAAAATTCCAATAAATTTTCAAGAGCTTTATAACATTTTTAAGGATTTCAAATATTTCTGGGTATTTTTGAAAAGATTTTTATAAATTTAAGTAATTTTAAAGAATTAAAATTGGTTTAGGGTATTAAAAAAAAATTCAGGGTATGTGCAAAAATTTTAGGGTATTTTTAAAAATTTCAAAAAAATTTCAAGAGCTTTAAAAAATTTTAAGGGATTTCAACGATTTTTCAAAAATTGTAAATATAGTAGGGCATTTTTAAAAATTCCAAGGAATCTTTAAAAGTTTTAAAAAGCTTTAAAGGATTTCAAAAGATTTTAAAAGATTTCAAAGGATTTAAAATATTTTATCATTGTGAAAGATCGCAAAGAATTTTTAAATGATTTTAATAATTTGAAGGATTCGCAAATTTTTTAAAAGATTTTAGGGTATTCTAAAACAATCCAAGGAATTTTCCAGAGCTTTATAAAATTTCAGAGGATTTCAAATATCTCAGGGTATTTTTAATAGGTTTTTATAATTTGAATTGATTCAAAAAAACTAAAAAAATTATAGAGTATTTAAAAAAATTCCAATAAATTTTCAAAAGCTTGATAAAACTTCAAAGTATTTTAGATATCTCAGGGTGTTTTTAATAGATTTTAAAAATTTAAGTGATTCCAAAAGATTGAAAAAATTTTAGGGTTTTTTAAAAAATCCAAAGAATTCACAAGAGCTTTAAAAAGTTTCAAGGGATTTAAAAAATTTTCAAAAGATTTGAAATATAGTAGGGTATTTTTGAAAAATGTCCAGGGTTTTCAAAGATTTTAAAGGTTTGGAAATAATTTAGTGTATTTTCAAAGATTCTAAAGATTTTTTTATTGATTTCAATTTATAAAGTTTGAAGGGATTCTAAGGAATTTAAACAATTTTATAATATTTTTTTTAATTTAAAGGAATTTTCAAGATCTTAAAAAAGTTTAAAAGAATTTTAAGCGAACTCAAAATTTTTTAAGTATATTGAGGTATTTCAAAAGATTCCAGAGATTTTTTTTATTGAATTTATTAATTTGGAGGGATTTTAATGGACTTGAAATATTTGTGTGGTTTTAAAAATATATCAAGGAATTTTTAAGATATTGAAAAAATGGCCGATTTTTAAGGATTTAAATGATTTTATTAAATTTAAATTTTTTTGTTCAAATTTTTATGGGATTTCAAAGATTTGAAGAGATTATCAAAAAAAAAATTCACCGTTTATTTGAATTCAATTGGAAATCACCCTGAATTCTTATTAATTTATAGTGAATTTAAAAAAAAATTTTTGAATTCTTGATATTCTTAATTTACTTAAATTCTTTCAAATTCACTAATTTAGCGGATTTAAAAAATGGTTTCCAGTTATTTAATTCATCTTGAAGTCTTTTAAAATCAGCTTGAATTCTTAGGCATTTCATCAAGTATTTTTAAATTTACTTAAATTTGTCTACACTTATTTCAAACTTACTGAATTCAATGTATTTTTTTATATTTTTCAGTTACTAGAATTTTTTTTAATTCACCTTGAATTTTTATGAATTTCATCCAATTCTTCTAATTTCCTTTAAATCACACTATATTCACTAAAATCTTAATGAAATAAATGTAATTATTTTGCGAATTTATTTGAATTCTTCTGAATTTAACTTGAATTGTTTTCAAGTCATATAAAACAAATTTTTTCAAATTTTTTTAAATTTAGAAGAATATTAGTCATATTCTTAATGCACATTAATCACATTTAATAACTTTTTGTATTAGAAATTAGTCATTTTTCTTGTAAATTAGGATGTGCCAGCCCTTAGAATAATAAATAAAAAATGTGTAAATTAAAATAAATTTTTTAATTTTATTTATAAAAGATTCTATGCATTAAAAGTTGTATATCATTAGAATGTTGGTCTTTAAATATTAATGGTGAGGGAAAATGAAAAATTAGTCAGGGAAAAATCAGGCAGAAGAAAGGATATTTTTTAAATAAAGTTTAGCGGACACTCTGTAAAATGAATTAAAAATAAATTTAAATCCATATGTTGAGTTTATTGATTGAAGGAGGCAAAGAAGGTTCCTCCGAACGTGACTTGCTCTTTTATTTATGACAACAGTGACATGATCGATCTCTTTGATATTTTTTTCACACGTCGTCAATCTACATTGTAATCTCAAGAATACAATCGTTTAATCTGAGAGATTGAAATATACATTACAAAAAAAAATCTTGAAGAAAGTATTCAAATGTCATTGAGATATTTTTCAAATACTAGGCTATGATAGATATTGATTTATGATCTTTCGAGAGAATAAATAATTTTATACAAAGAAAATACTTTTAGTATATTGTACTCGTATATCAAAATAAAAATCTTTTATCTTATTTATATTTATTCGTAAGTTTAAAGATGGAACGTCGAAAAATAAAACAAAACTTAAATAAAATATATTAATAAAGGAGTAAACATCTAAAAAAACAACAACAAAAACTATAGTTTAATGTGAAATGGTAAGAATGGAAAAAAAGAAATTTGACGTAGAAGGAAAAAATTGTTTACATTTTTTTTATTTGCGAAAAATACGCGAAAATAGCTGTGAATACGTGAGGTTTCAGATAAACAAAGTGACGAGTTGGATTGATGCCAGCTTCATTTATTCGAGCAGCGAAGCATGGGCCAATACGATGAGATCCTTCAAAAATGGTAGGTTCCTTATGGAACCAAAAAAGAAATTTCCGGTTCGAAATACCATGAGGGCCCCACTTTTCAACCACCCAGCACCTAGTGGTGTTCGAATCAAAAGTCCCGAGAGATTATATTGTAAGATTTAAAAAAATTTTATTTTGTTAATTAATTTTTTGATTTTTTCAATAAGAATATAATTTTTTTATTTTATTGTATTTTATTTATTTTATATTATTTTATTTTTAAAATTTAATTTGGTTAATTAACTTTTTGATCATTCCAATAAGAATATAATTTTTTTATTTTTTATTTTTATATTAAAGTTATAATTTTTTAATTACAGTACTCGGTGACCCGCGATCAAATCAGCACCCTCCTTTACTAGCCTTCGCAATAATTTTTTATCGCTGGCATAATGTGATTGCGGCGAGAGTTCAACAGCAAGGCCCGGAACTATCTGATGAAGAAATTTTCCAACGAACACGAAGAATCGTTGTAGGAACGCTTCAGGTATTTTTTTAACATTCTTTTAATAACAATTGTTTCACTCAAATGTCCCGAAAGTAATTTTAACGGACGTTTCAAAACTAATCACGCTATTTTGAAAACTTTTTCACCCTCTCCCCTTCTTCGACCCCCTTTCGCAATTTCGTAAAAAACATGACTTTTTAAAAGGTAGTTAAATTTTTAACAAAATAATTAAATTTTACAGCAAAATAGTTGAACATTTAACCACATAGTTGAATTTTCAACCTACAAAGATAGTTGATATTTCAACCAAATAATTACATTTTCCAAAAAATAGATAAATTTTGAACCGAATAGTTAAATTTTCAACGCACGAAGAGGGATTCTCAACAAAAAATGTAATAGTTTTTTCAACTGTAACCAATAAAATTTCTATCACGCGCTGCGCACACGTCTGTTGGGTCTCGCGCTTCACGCTCGATAATGTATTTACCTCGCGTTACGCGCTCGGTCATTACACATCCCCCACATTCTTGCATAGAACTTTGGAATTTAAAGGTCAAAGCATCGACGACTACGATTTGGTGATTGTGAATTCTCTTTTGTTAAAGCTCCTTCGGCTTTAACGAACACATTCTCACCACTTATCGCGTGCTTCGCACTCAATTTTGTCCAAAATGCGAATTTTTCTACATATCAAATATATTTTATATTTATTTCTGTACCTCCGTCCGGAAGTGCTTATCAAGATATAGCAAAATAA
>JAUELO010000023.1:8461577-8473764 GCA_032357855.1 Amphibolips quercusostensackenii | reverse complement strand
AAAAAAGTGTTCTCAAAAATTTTCAAAATGTGCTCACATTTTGAATTTTCATCAAAAATGGCTGGCTAACGAACTTGACCTTAAGTTTTCGACACTTAAAGTGTGTACCAAAGAAAAAGCTGATAGATGAATTTTTTCAAAAGATCGTGCTCACAGACAGACATACAGACAGACACATTCGTAAAAACCCGTTTTTCGGGTTTAGGTGGTCTCACAGCGTGGACGTTTGACAAAAACTGGTGGAGGGGGGGGGGTGAAATTTTACACAAATCTTATACCTTTTCTGGCAGAAATGTAAAAAGACAATTTTCTAACCAAAAATATAAATTTTCAACAGAAAAGTCAATTTTAAAATAAACAGTTACCATAAAAAAAAGGAAATTTTAAATCAAGAAGATTATTTTTCTATTAAGAAAGATGAATTTTCAATTAGAAAAGTTATATTTTCAACATATACGAATTTTCAATAAGATAGTCACATTTTCATTTAAAGAGATGAACCTGCAACTAAAAGAAAATAATTTTAAACAAAGTAGTTCGACTTTTGCTCAAGTAGTTGAATTTTTAATGAAAAAAATCAGTTTTTAACAAATTATTCAAACTATTGAACAAAGAGATTAATTTTCTATAAAAATTATGAATACTTTACTGGAATCATTACACTTTTAGTAAAAAAAAACATAAACCTTATAAAAATAACTTTTGGACCAAAAAAATGAATTTTCAAGTAAAATGATGAATCTTCAGCAAATAAATGATTTTTTTAAAAAGTGGTTAAACTTTTGACTAATTGGTTCAATTTTCTACCAAAAAAGATTAAGTTTCAGTAAATAATGTAATAGTAAATATTTCAACCAAAAAGGATTTTATTTTTAAATAAAAAATAGTTATATTTAATAAAAAAAGACGAATTTTAAGAAAATAGTTGAATCCTCAAATAAAGAAGATTAATATTCAACCAAAAAGTTTAATTTTCAAACAAAAAGATCAGTTTTCCATAAAAAATAGAAAAATTAAAAGTTTCAGTTTAAACGAAAAAAAATTATTTTCAGAAAAAAAGTATTTTCAACAAAGTAATTAAACTTTCAAGAAATGATATAAATTTGTAACAAAGGATTTCAACTTTCAACAAAATAGTTGAATTTTTAACTTTTTAGCTAAAAAAGCGAAAAAAAGCATGTAATCGAATTTCAAACCAAAGAGAAAATTTATCACTAAAATGTTGAATCTTCAGCCAAATATTTTTATTTTAAATCAAAAACAGATAATTTGAACCAAGCAAGACGGATTTTTAACCAAGAAAGATTTTCTATACAAGAAAGAAAACAAATGTAAACCAAATTGTTTAATCTATAAGACAAAAAGGATGATTGACAAAGTTAAATATTTAACCAAATAGCAGAATTTTCAATCAGAAGAAATGAATTCTGAAACAAATACATAATTGCAGACTTTTCAATTAGGGTTCCATGCCAGAAATCAGGTCCTGGAAAAAAACTTGTCTATGATTTTAAGAATAAAATAATATTATAAGTCATGTCTTTTGCAAGAAAATACATTATTTATATTTAAAAAAGTTAAAAACTCACGAAAAATAATTCTTTTAATAATATTTCTTGTAATTGGGTTTTTCTTACTCTAGCTTCTTACAAATTTTTTAAAAATGGATGAATTATAAGTCATGGCTTCTTCTTTTTTTGCAAAAAGATTCCCTAAAACTGTGCTGTTTTTCATTTTGAAAAAATTTAGAAATCTTCAAATATAGTTACTTATTTAAAAACTATATTCTTTCAAAAAAATTGTTTTAACGATTTAGGCCATAGAAAAAATTCCTTTCAAAATAGGATATTCATATTCTGCGTTAAGCTTTTTACCCCTCTATGTCAGAAATCGTTACAAAACCTCCCCCCCCCCTCCGGCGAAGTGATGTAGATTTTGAACGGTCCCTTACTGGGAATAAGTAGAGCCTTAAATAATAAGCTAAGTGATAAAAAGAAACTGTAGTTTTAAAAGAACTGAGAATTCCTGTATAATTCCTTCCGCATTTTATTAAAAACGTTAATTTTTTTTATAAGCTGTTCGTTTAACAAAGAAATAAACTAGGAATATGTAACAATTACGACTAGAAATAAAAGCAAACCCTCTAACTCTTACGTGTCTAATGACTCGGAAGAAATAAAAGTTTATAGATCTGTTACAATTACATTGTTTCAAGTTTACTGCAACGCCTTGGCCTATCTCGAAGATCCTATTATTACTATTTTGAAAAATTTTTTTTATTTTTTTCTTTTCATTTTATATTTTGTATTCAATGTTTTCTTGACAATCTTTACATAACATAAAGAAGAAAAATGAAAATAAAAAAAGAAGAAGAGTCGTAAGAATGGAGGTCGTAGTCTATGATTTGCGGTAGGATAATGATCAGTATACGATGCTAGACTGTCTAACGAGAGACTGAATCAGTGACACCAATTTCACTATTTCTTCTTTCATTCTGATTGCAGAATATAATTATGTATGAGTACCTGCCAACATTGTTGGGCGAGAAGCTACCTCCCTATACAGGACACAAACCGGATTTGCATCCAGGGATCAGTCACATTTTTCAAAGTGCAGCTTTTCGATTTGGTCACACCTTGATTCCTCCTGGAATTTATCGTCGAGATGAGAAGTGCAATTACAGAATGACTCAAACAGGGCAACCGGCTGTCAGACTCTGTGGCACCTGGTGGGACTCCACTGTGAGTACTTTTTCAATTTTCATTTCAATATCTCATAAATTTTGATTTATTTTTGTTTTACTTAACAAGAAGAACCTGCCAGTAATGGGTAAGTTATTGTTTCAGAGGGGCTAGTTATTGTTACCAAGTAATCACGACAAAAGTACACTAGACTCTCACCAAGCGCCTTTTCTCACCAAGTGCCTTTTCTCACCAAGTGCCTTTTCTCAACAAGTGCCTTTTCTCACCAAGTACCATTCCTCACCTAGTGCCTTGAGCGGCTTGAGCGTGCTTTAAAGATATTTCCCGCCAAGCCTTAGGGGCGTGGCTTGACTAAATAAGCGCTTGGTGAGGACCTCGGTCCCGATCACCGGGCACTTCGTGAAAGTCTACTGTAACTACTTATCGTTATCGTTGCCGTTTCAAAATGTAACTTTTTTTAGTTACTTTTTCAAAAGAAGTAACTATCGGTACTTTTGTTCTCTAGAAATACATAGTAAGGAAAATAATCAACCCTTATTTCTATCTGTATTCAGGGCTGCCACACAGTCACTGAAGTCACTTCAAGTCCCTTTTTTCTGATATAACTTTTGACCGACTTTATCAAGATAAATTCACTATAGTCACATTTTTAAATACAAAGATATCACCTAAGTTACTTTTTTCAATTAATTAAAACAGAGTACCCAAGGACTTCTAAATTTTATTAAATTTCTTTTAATTCCTTTGAATTCTTCGAATTTAATTAAATTTCTCGGATTTAAAATATGTCGTTCAATCACTTGAATTATTTTTAATTTATCTTGATTTTGTCTGAATTTCATTGAATTTCCGTAAATTCCCTTAAATTCTTCTACATTAACCCCATTTTTACTGAAATCAGTGGAATATTTTGGATTTTTTGTATTTCTTGAATTCATTCGAATTCATTTGAAATCAACCAGAATTTTTTTTAAATTACCCTGATTTTTTTTTAGTTATTTTTAATTGCCTTTAATTAATTCGATGAACTTTTGAAATATTTTTCAATTGTTTTCAATTTACTTAAATTTTTTCTTAATCCGTCTTGAATTTTTATGAATTTCGTCAAATTTTTCTTGCTTTCGTTAATTTTTTCTAAATTCACTCGAATTTTATTAAATGCAGTAGTTTTTTAATTTCTAAAGTTTTTTCTTATTCACTTATATTCAGTTTAATTTGTTCTAAATTCTTCTAAATTCATTTCAATTTTATTGAAATCTGTAGAATGTTTTGAATTTTTTTTTTTCATTTAAATTTATTTGGAATTCACCCAGAATTCTTAGGATCTTATCCTGGATTCTTTAAAATTCTTTAAAATTCTTTAAAATTCATTAGAATTTACATGAATTGTTATCAGTGAATTTAAAATTTAATGAATTTAAAAAAGTTTAAAAAATGTTGTTCTTATTTTTTTTTTCAATTCACTTGAATTTTTTTTAATTCACCTTGGATTCTTATGAGTTTCATCAAATTTTGCTCATTTTCCTAAGATTTTTCAAAATTCACCCGAGTTGTATAAATTCGTCGTTTTTCTCGTTGAATTTTTTTTTTTTTTTCAATTGACTTAAATTCTTTTGAATTTGTAAAATTTTACTGAATTCAGTGGAATATTTTGATTTTTTTTTTAATTTCTCTTCAACATACTTAAGATGTAAAAGTTCTCCCTAAATACTTAAATTATTCTAATTCTTTGGAATTCTCTTGATGTTTTTAACTCTCACTGAACTCTTTTGAATTTCATTGAATTCTCTTTAATTCACTTGATTTCTTTTAAATTCACTTGAATTTTTCTGGATTCATTTGAATTTCATTAAATACGCTAGTTTTTTAATTTTTTGAAATTTTGTTATTCACTTATATTCTGTTGAATTTGTTCTGAATTCTTCTAAATTCATTCTAATTTCATTGATATCGGTAGAATATTTAGAATTAAATTTTTTTCAGATAATTCAAATTTATTTGTAATTCACCCGGAATTCTTTGTATCCCATCCTGACTTCTGTAAAATTCTTAAAAATTGCTTTGAATTCCCATGAATTTTCATCAGTGAAGTTACAATTTAATGAATTTAATTAACTTTTTAAATATTTCTTTCCAATTTACTTGAATTTTTTTTCAAATTCACATTAAATTTTTTATGAGTTTCATTAAATTTTGCTCATTTTCCTTAAATTTCTCTAAATCCACCCAAATTGTATACTTTTGTTTTTTTTTAATTAACTAAAATTCTATTAAATTTGTCCAATTTAACTAAAATCAGTGTAATATTTTTATTTATTTAAAAAAATTATTTTATAACTTATTTAAATTCTCTAAAAGTTCTTCCGAAATACTTAAATTTTTTCATTGCTTTGCAATTTACTTTTATATTTATTTTAATTAAGCTAATATTTTTTCAGCATTTTTTCAGATAAAAAAAATTCGTTATGTAATTTTTTATTACAAAATATCACTCATTACTTTAATTTGAAAAAATATATTTATTTATTCATTTTAGTTTTATCTCATATAAAAATAAAAATAACCAAAATATAAATTTGCAGTTAAATAAAGAAAAATTAAAATTAAAAAAAAAATCTTTAAATAAAAGTAGTAAAGGTTAAAAAACGACACTTCTCTAAGATGAAAAAATGTTTACAAATGTCTATTTTTTATATTTTAAATAAATTTAATAGTTAATTTGCAATTTACCAAAAACTAAATAAAAATAAGTTATTTTAAGAGACTTTAAGGGATTTTCAAGTTTAAAGATTTCCGGAAATATTTTGAAGGATTCGAAGAGATTTCAGTAGAATTATAGAAATTTGGAAGAATTTCATAGCTTTTTAATCATTTCGGAGGATTTTATGAGATTTTATTTTTTCAATATTAATAAAATCGAAAAAAGCAAAATGCTAAAAATTAAATTTGTCAATTTTTTCAAGATAGCTGTCGATTTTTAAACTCATTGTTTATTAAAAACTATTAAATTTTTTATCCAAAAAAATAAAGTTAGAAAAATCTCAGATTTCTATTTTACCTAAAAATCAAATCTACAGAATTTTGAAAAAATCCCACCTATTTTGTAAATATTTGAAAATACTTTCAAAAAAGTATTAGTTTGCATTATCAGACTTTAAATTGTGAATAATTATTATCTTATAATCCATCAAGTTAATAATAGCTTGTTAACCTTCAAAATTTATAATTAATGAAAACAACAAGTTTTGGAATTTTCTAATTTAAGGAAATTCTAGTGTTGAAATAAAAAATACCGATTATCAAAAAATTCCCCAAAACAAATACTTTTTAAATTATCTGACCTATTAATCTTATACACTTCTGAATCGAAAGTATTGATTCTATTCCATTCTAGCATTTTGCCGGACGTTTAAAGGTATTTTTATGAAAATTTGCATCACTTTGCGGACACTTTGTTACAAATAAAGTATGAAAAATAGAGTCATTACTCATTCACATTATATGTTATTTATTCTGTCTTTGACCCATTTACTGAAAATTTCGATTATACTCTTGTATCATATATTTGTAAGAGTAAATTTGAAAAAGAGTTGAAAACTTTTTAACTAAAAATTTAATTTAGAACCATATAGTTTAATTTTTTACTAGAAAAAGTTTAAAAATTTAACCAAGAATATTAGAGCTAAATTTTCAGTTTTAAAAATTAGTGTTTAACCAAAAAAACAACAAATTTTCAACAAAAAAGTTATATTTGTAATCAAAGAGATTACTTTTCTTCAATTGAAATTATGATTCCTTGAGCAAAAAAAAAATTCCGTAAGTTGAATTTTCAACCAAAATATGCATTTTCAATCAAGGAAATGAATTTTCAAACAAAAAAGACCTTTTTTCAATTAAATAATTAAATTTTCAACTTAAACAGATGCATTTTTATATTAAAAATGGAAAAGTTTAACTTTCAGTAAAAGAATTAATTTTTAAAAAAGAATAGGCGAGTTTACAAAAAAATAGATTTTCAAACATAAAAATCAATGTTTAACAAAGGAGTTTAAGTTTTAACAAAGCATTTTAATTTTGAACCAAATAGTTGACTTTTTGAACTAAAAAAGTTACATTTTAACTAAATAGTTTAATCTTTAACGAAAAAAAAAACAATTTTCAGCAAAATATTATATTTGATACCAAGGAGATGAATTTTTAACTAAAATTATAAATTTTCAACAACAAAAAAATAAATTTTTAATAAAAGTTGAATTTTCAGCCAAAAAGATGAATTTTTATTAAAAGAAATGAATTTTCTAACATAAGATACGTATTTGCTATCGAACAATAGAATTTTCAATTAAAAACGATACATTTTAAATAAAAAATAAGGAATTTCAATTTTCAGCTGAAAAAATTATTTTTTTAATAAAGAAAACAAGTTTTAAAAAAAACATTCCGATTTTTAAGCAAGTAGTTTTATTTCCAATTCAATAGTTGAATTTTAAACTGAAAAAGATAAATTTTAAAGCAAATCGTTTAATTTTGAACTAAAAAAGATCAATTCCAACCGAAAATGAAATAGATAAATTTTTATTAAAAAAAAAATTAATGTTCAACAAAACTGATAAATTTTTTAAAAAAATGATAAATCTTCAACTGAAATAGATGAATTTAAAACTCATGATATGAATTTTGAAGAAAAGAGTTAACTCTCAACCAACTGGTTTTTTTCCTTTAAAAAACTGCTTTTCAACAAAATAGTGAAATTTTTAGCTAAAGAGATGATTTTTTAATTAAAACGACGAATAATCAGCAAAAAAAATAAATTTTTAACAATGATTGAATTTTCAACCAAAAAGATAAATTTCCCATCGAGAGGATGAATTTTTGACCAAAAGGGCGAATTTTCAATCAAATTGTTGAATTTCCAACTAAAAAATAATTATTTTTAACAAAACACGCAAATTTTTTATTACAAAAGATAATTTTTAACAACAAGTAGAATAGTTTCATTTTCAGTTACGAAATTGATTTTTACAAAATAGTTGAATTTACAACCAAAAAGATAAATTTGCAACGGCAATGATCAATTTGCAATTAAATTAGTTAAATTTTCAATTAAAAAAATTAATATTCAAAAACAAGTTATCAACAAAATAGTTAATTTTTTAGTGGAAAGATTAAATTTTAACTGTCATGATGAATCATCATCCAAAAAAACGAAAGGAGTTCAACTTTCAACCAAGTAGTTAAATTTTTAACCAAGAAGTTGAATTGTCAAGCAAAAAAGATAAAGTCTCATGAATACATGTAAAAAATTGATATTTAAACCAAAAATTATTTTTATTTTTAATTAAAAAATAACTGAATTTAACAAAAAAAGACAAATTTTCAACCCGAAAATATGACTTTTCAAACAAATAGTTTAATATTTCTACCAAATAGTTTGATTTTTAGCTAAAAAATATTATTATTTAACAAAAAAAAGAAATAGTTAGATTTTCATGGAAAAAAATTTTAAGTAAAAAAAAAATAAAAAATAGAGTTATATTTTTAACCAAAGAGAGGAATTTTTAACTAAAAAATGACGAATCTTCAATTAGAGAAATGAATTTTCAACAAAAAAGATGAATTTTTAGTAAAGGAGATAAATTTTTTACCGAAGAAGACGAATTTTTAATCAAAATAGTTGGATTTTCAGCTGGAAAAAATAGAATTTTCAATCAGAAATAGAAACGTTAAATTTTCAGTTAAGAAATTAATCTTCTTTAAAAAAAATGATTGTCCAAAAAAACAGTTAGACTTTTCACCATAAAAATAAACATTCAGAAAAGAAGTTCAAGTTTTAACCAAGCAGCGGAATTTTCGACCAAATAGTTGAATATTTAACAAAAAGAATAAATTACTACAAAAGACCATTTTTTACAACAAATAGAATAGTTCAATTTTCAGTTAAAAAATTAATTTAAAAAAAAATAGTTGAATTTACATCCAAAAAGATAAATTTACAACGAAAATGACCAATTTTCAATTGAATTAGTTAAATTTTCAATTAAAAAAATTAATATTCTACAAAAAATAAGTTATCAACAAAATAGTTAAATATGCAGTAAAAAAAATTAACTTTCAAGTCTAATGATGAATTATTAGCCAAAAAAAGGATTTTTTAATGAAGGAGTTCAGCTTTCAACCAAATAGTTCAATTTTTAACCAAGAAGTTGAATTTTTAACCAAAAAAAATAAAGTCTCATAAAAACATGTAAAAATTAATATTTAAAGCAAAAAGTAATTTATTTCAATTCAAAAATAAATGAATTCAACAAAAAAATACGAATTTTCAATCCGAAAATATGCCTTTTCAACCAAATAGTTTAATTATTCAACTGAATGGTTTAATTTTCAACTAAAAAATATAAATTTTCAACCAAAAATGGTATAGTTAAATGGTTAGTTAAAGAAATAATGTCCAGTAGAAAAAAATTCAACAATATGGTTATATTTTCAACCAAGGAGATGAACTTCAAACTAAAATTATGAATCTTTAATTAGAAAAATGAATTTTTAACAAAAGTTGAATTTTCTAAAAAAAAAGATCAATTTTTATTAAATAGTTGAATTTATGGACGTTTGATGTTTATAAAAATCCCATAAAACAAATCCTTCATAAATTATCTAACGCATTAATGTTATACCCTTCTAAATTGAAAGTGTTGATTTTATTAAAATTTAATATTTTACCAGACGTTTCAAGGAATTTTCATGAAAATTTGCATTACTTTGCGTAGACTTTGTTAAAAATAAATTATGAAAAATAGAGCAATTACTCATTTGCATTATACGTCATGTATTCTGTCTTTGACCTATTTACTGAACTTTTCGATTGCACTCTTGTATATTATATTTGTAATAGTAAATTTAAAAAAGTGTTAAAAACTTTTAGACCAAAAATCTTATTTTTAACCATATAGTTTAATTTTTAACTAATAAAGATTAATTTTAACCAAGAATGGTATAGTTAAATTTTCAGCTTAAAAATGTAGTGTTTAACTAATAAAAAAACAAATTTTCGATAAAATTGTTATATTTGCAACCAAAGAGATGAATTTTCAATTAAAATTATAAGTCATCAAGCAAAAAAATAATAATTTTTTTACTAAAAGTTAAATTTTCAACCAAAAAGATACATTTTTAATCAGGGAGATGAATGGTTAACCAAAAAAGACCTTTTTTTAATCAAATAGTTGAATTTTGAAATAAAACACATGCATTTTTTATTAAAAATGAAGACGTTCATCTTTCAGTTAAAAGAATTAATTTTCAACAGAGAAAAAACTGTTTGCAAGACAATAGATTTTCAACCATAAAAATCAATTTTCAACAAAGTAATTTAATTTTCAATCAAATAGTTTAATCTTCAAAAAAATATAATAATTTCCATCCAAAAATGGTATAATTAATTTTTCAGTTAAAAAAATTAATGTTTAACCAAACAACTTTTTTAACAAAATAGTTATATTTGCAACCAAGGAGATGAATTTTGAACTAAAATTATGAACCATTATCCAAAAAAAGAATTTTTGAACAAAGGAGTTCAACCTTCAACCGAGTAGTTGAATTTACATTACATTACATTTTTAGTTAAAAAATTAATGTTAAATAAAAAAAGTTTTAAAAATAAAGTTATATTTACAACTAAGGGGTTGAATTTTCAACTAAAATTATGAATCTTTAATTAGAAAAATGAATTTTTTACAAAAGTTGAATTTTCACCCAGAAAACAGAATTTTTAATCAAAAAAATAAATTTTTTACCATGAAAGAAGAAATATTAAATAAACAGTGGAATTTCCGGACGTTTAATGTTCATAAAAATTCTACAAAACAAATTATTCATGAATTATCCAACCTATTAATGTTATACACTTTTAAATTGAAAGAGTTGATTTAATAAATTCTAACATTTTGCCAGACGTTTCAAGGAATTTTCATGGAAATTTGCATTACATTGCGGAGACTTTGTTATAAATAAATTATGAAAAATAGAGTGATTACTTATTTGCATTATATGTTATTCATTCTGTCTTTGACCCATTTACTGAAAATTTCGATTATACTCTTTTATCTTTTTAACAAAAAATGTAATTTTTACCTATATAGTTTAATTTTTAACTAAAAAAAAAATTAATTTCTGATCAAGAATAGTAAAGTTGAATTTTCAGTGGAAAAAATTAGTACTTAACCAAACAAACAACAACCAATTTTCAACAAAATAGTTATATTTTTAACCAAACAAATAAATTTTTAATTAAAATTATGAATCTTTGAGCTAAAAAAAATTGTTTGTCAAAAATTAAATTTTCATCCAAAACGATGAAATTTAAACGAAAAAGATAAATTCTCTTCAAAAAATGTAGAAATTGATATTTACGCCGAAAGCGATTTTTATTTCAATTTAAAAATAACTTAATTCAAACAAAAAAGACAAATTTTCAACCCGAAAATATGAATTTTTGACCAAATAGTTTAATTTTTCAACCAAATCGTTTGATTTTCAACTAAAAATATTATTTTTAAACAAAAATGGTATAGTTAAATTTTAAGTAGAAAAAATGAATGTTTACTCAAAAAAAAGTTCAATAATATAGTTATATTTTCAAACAGGGAGATGAATTTTTAACTAAAATTATGAATCTCCAATTCGAAAAATAAATTTATCACAAAAATTGAATTTTCAACCAAAAAACTAAATTTTCAATCAAGAAGATGAATTTTCTATCAAAAAATGAATTTTTGATTAAACAGTTGAATTTCCGGACGTTTAAAGTTCATAAAAATAAAAATTGTTATGAAAATTCGCATCACTTTGCGGAGACTTTGTTATAAATAAATTATGAAAAATAGAATTATTACTCATTTACATTATAAGTCATGTATTCTGTTTTTGACCCATTTACTGAACATTTCGATTGCACTCTTGTATCATATATTTGTAAGAGTAAATTTGGTTGAGTAGCAAGCAATCGTAACTCCTTGTAAAATGCAAAAACCAAGGTAGAATTAAGTAAGCCAACGTGATAATAAATTATACAACAACCATAAGCACATAATTCTATACGTGTCTTCTGGCATTCGTAAGTTGGATTTTCACACCGTGCTCTCGTACTATATAATAGAATATTATGAAAGTACATGAACTCACTCCCACGCCTTTGATGAGGCCAGTAAAAATTTTACTGCTTCAATGCAACCATCACTTATTTCCTTTTCGCATGATAATTGATACTTGCGTTACATACCAAAATTATGCAATTGAAAACTGGTGTATTCGATCAATAATATTGAATCTTTAGTGCATGGTAATCAGCTCTTGAGATCGTTATTCATTTTGTTTCAAAGTATAAGTAGGGTAGAGTGGAGCTACACCGTGCTTCTTTAAATAAAAATATAAGCCGTGTGAAATTAAAAAAAAAAATAAAAGTAGGCCCTAATGCCCTAACTTTA
>JAUELO010000023.1:8412638-8422781 GCA_032357855.1 Amphibolips quercusostensackenii | reverse complement strand
CGGGGCTGAGATAATCGCAAAAAACCATGATTTTTATGGTCTTTTTATGGTTTTACCATGAAAATCGACTAGTCGCAAATTTTTACTATCATTTTTGTAATCAGCGCGTCAAAATACATAACTATACATAGAATGAACGATCTTAAAAATACTATAAAAATCCCTTATAATCCTTCAAAATCCTTTGAAATCCCGTAAATGCTTTTAAAATTTTATAAATCCCTTCGAGCTGATCCCCTACTAGCAATTCAGTTTCCTCGAAATACCGTAAAACCCTTTAAAAATGAAAAACCCTTAAAGTCGCTTGAAATCCTAAAAATCTCTTATTATCCTCTAGAATCCGTGAAAATCTTTAAAAATCTCTAAAAATCGGTCAAAATGATTAAAAGTTCAGAAATAATTTCAAAATCTTACGAGATCCCTTAAAATCCTTTGAAATTCCGTGAATTCTTTTAAAAATGTTATAAATCCCTTCAAGTTGTTCCCTTAAAAACGATTTAATTTCATCGAAATCGCTAAAAACCCTTTAAAAACCAAAGCAATTGCAAAGCAATTGAGTTTCCTCGAAATACCTTTAAGCCCTTTAAAAATGAAAAACCCTTAAATTTGCTAAAGATCCTAAAAATCCCATAAAAATCCCTTTTATTCCTCTAGAATCCGTGAAATTCCTTAAAATCTCTGAAAATCGGTTAAAATGATTGAAAATTCAGGAAAAATTTCGAAATCTTAGGAGATCCCTTAAAATATCTTAAATCCCTTTAAAATGCACTAAAATCTTGCAAATACGTAAAAATGTTTACGAATCTTCAAATTCCTTGAAATTCCTTGAAATCATTAAAACCCATTTCAAAATTTTAAAATCTGTTAAATTCCCTTAAAATATTTTAAAATTTCGTAAATTCTTTTAAAAATTTTATAAATCCTTGTAAGTTGTTCCCTTAATATCGATTGAATTTCCCTTAAATTCCTTCAAACCCTTTAAAAAGGAAAGATCCTTAAAGTCGCTAAAAATCTTTAAAATCACATAAAAATTCCTTATATTCTTTTCAAATACGTAAAAATTTGTGAAAATCCTTAAAGATCTCTCAAAATTGATTGAAATGATTGAAATTGCAGGAAATATTTCGAAATCTTCTGAGATCCCTAAAAATCTCTGAAAATCCTTTAAAATTCACTAAAATCTTTCAAATACGTGAAAATATTTCGGAATCACTTAGAATTCTCCGAAATCCCTTAACATCATCAAAACCCCTTTAAATCTCTTGAAAACTGTCAAATTCCCTTAAAATCCTTTGAGATGCCGCGAATCCGTTTGAAAATTTTATGAACTTCTTCAAATTCTTCCCCTAAAAACGATTGAATTTTCTTGAAATCCCTTAGAGCACTTCAAAAACGAAAAATCCTGAAAGAAGCCTAAAATCATTAAAATCCCTCAAAAGTCCCTTATAATCCTTTGAAATCCTTTGGAATCCTGTGAATTAAAAAAAATGTTATAAATCCCTTAAAGTCGTTCCCTTAAAAACGATTAAGTTTTCTCGAAATCCCTTAAAACCCTTTAAAAACAAAAAAACTTAAAGTCGTTTGAAATCTTTGAAATCCCATCAAAATCCCTCATAATCCTTTAAAATCTGTAAAGATTTTTCGAAATCTCTTTAAATCGGTTAAAATTATTGAAATCCATAAATTCCATAATCTCGAAATCTTACGAGATCTCTTGAAATCTCTGAAATCCCTTTTAAATTCGCTGAAACCTTTTAAATGCATATAAATGTTTCTGAATCTTAAAAAAATTTCTTAAGTTCCCTTTAAATTCTTTGAAATCTTGTGAATACTTTGAAAATTTTTATAAATCCCTTTAAAAATGAAAAATCCTGAAAGTTGCTTAAAATTTTTTAAATCTCATAAAAATCCCGTATACTTCTTTAAAATTCGTAAAAATCACGTGAAATCTCTAAAAATCAGTTAAAATGATTGAAATTCCATAAATTCCATGATTTAGAAATCTGATGAGATCCCTTCAAAAGTCACTAAAATCTTTTAAATACTTGAATATGTTTACGAATCTCTTAAAATTCCTTCGAAATCACTTAAAATCATCAAATTACTTATAAATATTTTAAAACATTTTAAATTCCTTTGAAACCTTGTAAAAATTTCTAAAAATTGGTAGAAATTCTTAAAATCCTATGATATCTTTTAAAATCTTATGAAATCTCTTTAGATCTTTAAAATTCCTTTAAAATTCGCTGAAATCTTTCAAATACGTGAAAATCTTTCTGAATTTCTTAAAGTTACTCGAGATCTCTTAAAATCATCAAAACTTCATTGTATATCTTAAAAGTCTTGGAAATACTTCGGTGTCGCATGAAATCCTTTAAAATACTTTGAAATTCCGTGACTGATTTTTAAACCTCTTAAAATCCATTAAAACCCTCTGAACTCTGTCAAAGTACTTCAAATCGCTTAAAATCTTTAAAATCCTATACAAATCATTTATAATCCTTTAAAGTTCTTGAAAATTCCTTAAAATATCACAAATCTTTAAAATCCGTAGAAAATGTTCCGAATCTCCTAATATCCCTTAAAATATATTAATATTCAATAAAATGTTTTGAAAGACATTAGAAAACTCAAAATTTCGTAAAATCCGTTTTAATATTCGGAAATCCTTCGAAATTTCGTTAAATCGTTTGAATTCTCAAGAAATCCCCAAAACCCGTGGATATACTTGGGTATTTTTTAAATCACTTGAAATCATTTAAAATCACGTGAATAATTTTTTAATCTCTTAAGATCCCTTACAATCCTTTTAAATCCTTAGAAGTCCCTTAAAATTGAATTTTCATGAAATATTTCGAAATCTTATAAGATCTCTTTAAATCTTAAAAATCCTACAAAAATTCCTTAAAATCTTTCAATTCCGTAGGTATATTTTCGAATCTCTTGAAATCCCTAAAAATATGCTAAGATTCCTTAAAATCCCTTAAAATAATTTATAATATTCAAAAATCCTTCGTTCTAAATTTAAACCATTTATAATTTGTACCAATTTCGATCAGTGACCGAATTTTATTTCGGATCAGTTTTTTTTACTGTTGAATTAGTCAGTTTTACTGATTTATCAGTAAAGAGTAACTGATCCATAGCTAGAATTTAGTCACTGATTAAAATTATTATTAATTGTAACTGATTCAAATTTGAAGAATTTGGAATGTCGTTTAATGTTTTGGAATCTTACAAAATCATCTGAAATTCGTAGATATAATTTTCTTTTGAAAGTCTGTCAAAATTCTTTGGCATCTATTAAAATAATTTAAATATTCAGTAAAGTCTCTGTAAATCTGATTCAACTCCATAAAATTTTTTTTAGTCTTTTAAAATCCTTTTAAATAAATAAAATTATCTTTGAAATTGTTAATAAAATTCTTTAAACTCTTCAAATTTGTAAAAATCATTTAAAATCGTACCCTAAAACTTTTTTAATACTTTGAAATTTTTTTTAATTCTTTAAAATCTCATGAAATTCTTAAAAAGCTTTGAAAACCTTTTTAAATTCCGTAAAAATTTTATAATTCTGTGAAATCCTTTGGTAGTCCTTTGAAATACTTTCACATCACTGGAAATCTTTCGAATCATCTAAATCTTTTGAAATAATTAAAAATTTTGTTTTCGATGCAAATAATTAATATATTTTGTATATATTGCATGAAAAATATGAAATTGTACCTAAAGGGGGAGGGGTATAAAAATCTTGCGATTGCTTAAAATAAAGTGGAGAGGGCCTAAAAATTAAAAAATCATCCTCACGTAATTAATGGACGTAATTTACACAAAATATATTAAATAATCTTGACTAAAATATTTAAAATCTAAAAAAATAAATTTTCTTCCAATATATGAGAATTGACTTTGATAAGACTGATAAATTCAAACCAGAAAATAAATCAGGATAATAAAATGCTGGGAAGTTTATTTAAGGGAAATAAAACGCATTCCTTTCTAATTTGTTGCATTCCTAATTGAACTGTCGAGAAGCAAGAAAAATTACGCAAGGATCATTATCCAATAAATCAGATAAAGTGCTAAATCAATTAAAGTCATAAAACAACAATGTTGGATTAACTTCTGTTTGACATAAATTAAAGAAAAAAAACATTCTTAACAATTAGATTGAAATTGCCGCTAAAGGAATTGTTTTTAATAATATTAAAGTTCTAAAAAAAATATCAGTTATGTAATAAATAAATTAATTAATTAATTGAGGAAACTTTTTAAAATGCTTTTTAGGTTTTGAAATAAATTAAAGAAACGAAACATTGTTTATAATCAGATTGAAATTAATGCAATACTGAAGGACGTTTTTTGATAATATTAAAGGTTTTAAAAATAGTAGTAATTATGTATTAAATCAAATAATTAATTGATTAAGAAAATTGATTTTCAATCTCTTGCAGGTCTCACTGGAATTTTGCTTTTTGTCGTCATGACAATAATATTTGTTTTTGCTCATCCGAGGATTCGACAGAAAGCTTACAAATTTTTCTGGATGACTCACAGTCTTTATATTGTACTATATGCTATGTGTTTAATTCATGGACTTGCGAGATTGACTGGAGAGCCAAGATTTTGGATATTTTTCACTGGACCTGCTATTATTTATGCTTTGGATAAGGTAAGCTTATATTTGGACAAATTTTGAAACTTTTTTTATTTTTGACAAGAGCAACTTTTTAATATTAAAATCAAAGGATTCCAGATTTGAATGCTTTCAAATTTGGATCTTCAAAAATAAGGAGGAGAAAATTTTTTAGCTTAAAATTTTAGTAATAAAAAATATATTTCCAAATACAGAAAATTTGAAATTTTTGAATTTGAAAAATTTCAATTATTAATTACAAAAATACAAGGCTTCGAAGTTAAAAAGATTTCACGCTTTTATGAGTTTAGAACATTTTTTTATTATTCAAATTTAAAAAGCTTTATTCCTTTAATTATGACAAAAATTTCTAAAAAATACTAAAAGATTTCAAGTTTTCTCATTTAAAGATTCAAATTTTTCCTTTTTCTTCCGCAAATGAAAACTGTCAAATTTAAATTGACGAAAATATAAAGATTTTAAATTTAACAATTAAACTAATGAACAATGTAAGACACTTCGAAACTTAGTAAAAAAATTTCAAAAATGCCCTAAAATTGATTTCTTTATAATTAAAAAATGTATAATGAACTAAATTTATTTATTTAAAAAAATTCGAATTCTTATTCATTAAAACCTTTTTTTAAATTGTTTTGTAGTTTAAAGACCTAATTTCCTTATAAGTTTAGAGAATTTTTTTATTCTTTAAATTTAAAGGCTTTAGTTCTTCAATTATAAAGCAAAAATTCTATGAAAATTACATTTCTAATTATAAGAATTAAATTATGAGGATTTTTAAACCGCAAAATTAGCAATTAAGGCAGAGCGAAATGTAATCAAACCTCCTAATTTTAATTTTTCGAAAATGAAAAGTCCGAAATTCGAATTAATGAAAAGATAAATATTTTAGAATTTAAGATATCAAAACACAGAATGTGACAAATTTAAAATCTTTGCCCAAAAATTAATTGCTTTATAATTTAAAAATGTATAAGTTTAAGATTTTGCATTAGAGAAATTTCTAGTTATTATACATTATAAGTTTTTTAAATTTTTGTTTTGTTATTTTAAAAGTACAGTTCTTTAGGGGCTTATAAAATTTTTTATTCTTTATTTCAATTTTGAAGATTTTAAAAATATTAAATTACAAATTGCAGTAAGCCAAAATTTTATGAGGCCTCCTAATTTATATCATACCAAGTTGAATTTTTTTTTATTCGAATTGATAAAAATATAGAGATTATAAAACTAAAAATCTTAAAATACAAAAGACCAAATTGTAAATTTTCAGAATTTACTTCTAAACTTGTAAGGGACTTAGCTAAATACATCGAAGCTTACTTTAAAATTTTTGAAAATGTGTTTGGAAAATTGTAGTTCCTGACGAGTGCAGAGCATTGTTATTTCCGTAAATTTGAAAACTTTAATTCTTTGATTTTAAAGAAAAATAATTAAAAAACTGAAATTTCTAATTAGAACTTTAAAGGATTTTGAAACCATAAAATTGAAAATTGAAAGAAAGCAAGATTTAATAATTCCTTATAATATGTATCCTCTTAAGTTGAAAAATTAATATTTCAATTTGAAAAAATACAAGTAATTTTTAATAAAAAATATTACAATACAGACGCTTCCAAACCGTAGTTGAAATTTTTTTTATTTTGCTAAAATAGGATTGCTTCATAATTAAAAAATTTTTTATGAACTAATATTTTCAGATTTTATAACTTTGTAATCATATAAAATTTGTGAATTTAAAAAATTTTAAATCTTTAACATTGAAAGTCTTTTTTGTAGTTTGAAGTTGTTATTTCCATGCGAGCTTAAAGCATTATTATATTCTTTACATTTCAAGGCCTTAATTCTTTAGTTTTAAAGAAAATTGCTGATCAAAAAATTTAGGGATGAAAAAATTTAATAAGGCTTCATAATTTTATCCTTCCATGTTAATAAATTTTTAATTCGATTTGATAAAAATATAAAGATTTAAAAATTAAAAACCTTAAAACACCACAAATTGAAAATTTTTGAAATTCACTTTTAAACTTCTAAAAGACAACGAGGAATGCTTCAAAACTTATTTACTTTTTTTATCCCCTAAAATTGAGTGCTTTAGAATTAAACAATTTACAATCAACTAAAATATTATAATTTCAAATTATTTCGCTTTAAAATCTTTTTGTATAAAAATCTTGAAAAACTGTAAACAATTTAATTGTTTCTCTCTATTAAAAAAAATAGCATTTCAATTTTTCTTTTTTTTAGGTCGTCAGTTTGAGAACAAAATACATGGCTCTCGACATAATCGAAACAGAACTCTTGCCCTCGGATGTGCTAAAAATAAAATTCTACAGACCCCCGAATTTAAAATACTTGTCAGGTCAGTGGGTGAGATTGGCTTGTACTTCAGTCAAATTGAACGAGTTCCATTCATTCACCCTGACCTCAGCACCACACGAAAATTTTCTCTCTTGCCATATTAAGGCCCAGGGTCCCTGGACTTGGAAGCTAAGAAATTATTTTGATCCCTGCAATTATAATCCTGAAGCAGAGCATCTAAAAATTAGGATTGAGGGTCCTTTCGGGGGAGGAAATCAGGATTGGTATAAATTTGAGGTCGCCGTGATGGTCGGTGGGGGCATTGGGGTCACCCCTTATGCATCCATGCTCAACGATCTCGTTTTTGGAACATCTACTAATCGTTATTCTGGAGTTGCCTGCAAAAAGGTATCTAACAAAATCGATTAAAGATATCATTCATAAATTAGAAAGAAATTCATCCAATTGATCAATCGATTTCATGATTTTAAATCGATGGATCCAATCGATCAATCGATTTCATGATATGAAATAGATTGATCTAATCAATCAATCGATTTCATAATTTGAATTCGATTGATCGATTGGATGAGTTATTTTTTATTGAAATTTCTCCTTTTGCCTGAGTGGCAGGCAGTCCAACTGCAATTCACAGAATTAATCGCTCATTAAATATGTTTTTCACACAGAAAATACGTAGAGTTTAAAAAAACAACAATATTTTGCATTGAATCATTATAAGTTTTAATCAAGTAAAGATATTTAAGTTTTCTTTTGCTATTGAGGTTTATTGTCTTTTTTTTCTGAATGGAGCGAAAATTTAACAAAATGTTGCAAATTAACAAAATAGCGGTGGTTTTCCTTAAAATATTAAAGTTGATTTTTTTTAAACCACTATTTTTTTGCCTTAATTTTGTTTGATAACTTGTTACTCATATGTTTTAGAAATCATATAAGTTTCATGTCGGCCAAACCATATTTGTGGTCAAGAGAATTTTTTTCGAAAAATTTAATTTAAGGATTTTTCTGCTAAACAATTAACGATTCGACAAAATTCTAACCAAACTTGGTTTTCCTCATCAGCGTCAAGATAGACAACTCAAATATTTTGATTGGATCAAAAGTTATAACGATTAAAAAAAAAAATTGTGTTTAAAAAACTTAAAAATTCTAACTCTACGTGATTTGAAATGAATTCGATCTTTGTATTTTTCTAATTTCTAGGTATACTTTTTGTGGATTTGCCCCTCACACAAGCATTTCGAGTGGTTCATTGACGTTTTGAGAGATGTGGAGAGAAAGGATGTCACTGATGTACTTGAAATTCATATATTTATTACGCAATTCTTCCACAAGTTCGACTTGAGAACTACGATGTTGGTAAGTGAAATTTAGGTTGCAGACTACACACTC
The DNA here is from genome assembly GCA_032357855.1 of Amphibolips quercusostensackenii. Classification (NCBI taxonomy): domain Eukaryota; kingdom Metazoa; phylum Arthropoda; class Insecta; order Hymenoptera; family Cynipidae; genus Amphibolips; species Amphibolips quercusostensackenii. The sequence goes on along the minus strand of JAUELO010000023.1, from coordinate 8,414,413 downwards.
TCTTCCTTATTCCCTTTTTAAAAAAAGATATTTTCTTTTCTTTCCTATTTTCCAAAAATTGCCCTTTTTCCCGATTATTTCGTCATTTTTCTTTAAATGCGAATAAAATTGATATTATCGAAAAAATTTATATTTTTGGCTGACATTACATTATTTTTGGTTAAAAAGTCTAATATTATATTTTTATTTAGAATTTATCTCGTTTGATTAAAAATTCGACTATTTTGTTGAAAATTCAACTCTTTTTTTTGAAGCTTATTCTTTTTTGACTGAAAGTTCAATCATTTGGTTTAAAATTTATCTTTGTAGGTTGAAACTTCAATTATTTGGTTAAAACTTTCAATGTTTTGTTGAAGATTTACTTATTTTGTTGAAAATTTACTTATTTTATTAAAAAGTCATCTTTTTTTTAACTGTTTTGTTGAACATTCGTCTTCTTTGGGCAGAAAATTTGCACTTTTGAATCGAAAATACATCTTTTTGGTAGAAAAGTCATCTTTTTCATGTGAAAATTACCTTTTTTGTTAGAAATTCAACTTTTCTAATTAAAAATTTAACTATTTCACTGTAAATGCAACTGTTTAAAATTTTTTGACTTGAAAATGCAAACTATTTGGCTGGAAATTCATTATTGTAAGTTTAATGTTTAACTATTTAGATCGAAAATCAACTTTTATGTTGAAAATTTACTTATTTTCTTAAAAAGGCATTTTTCTTAAATATTTTTTCTTTCCTGGTTGAGAATAAACTTTTATTTTGAAAATTCAACTATTTTGTTGAAAATTCGGCTCTTTTTTATGAGTACTTTTTTGTTGAAAATTCACATTTTCGAAGTTCAAAGGCAACGGTTTGCTAAAAAATTCGACTTTTTAGTTGAGAATTAAACTATTTTATAAAGAAAGAATTTTTTTATTCAAAAATTCACGTCTTTTGTTGAACAATTTATTTATTTTATAGAATGGTCATATTTCAAATTTTTTGTTACAAATTTAACTTTTCTAAATGAAAATTCAATAAACGATCTCTTTTTTGGAACATCTACTAATCGATATTCTGGAGTTCCCTGCAAAAAGGTATTTTTATAAAATCGAATAAAAATATTATTCATAAATTAGAAAGAAATGTATCCAATCGATCAATCGATTTTGTGATTTGAAATCGATTGATCGATTAGATCAATAATTTTTTTTATTGAAATTCCTCTTTTTGTTTGGTTGAAAATTCGTCTTTCTTGCTTACAAATAACTTTTTTTAAATAATCTTTTCGAGGTTAAGAGTCAACTGTTTTCCTAAACAATTAACTTTTTTTCTTGAAAAATCTACGTTTTTATGAGAATTTATCTTTTTTTATTAAATATTTATCTTTTTAGTCGAAAATATAACTATTTTGCTAAAAATTCCTGTTTTTAAAAATGTTTAATGAATTTTTTAACAAAAAATTAACGTATTTTTTTATTGGTTATTGATGAAGTGTAATCATTTTTGTTCAAAAATTCGACCATTTGGCTGCAAATTCATCTTCGCAGGTTGAAAATTCAACTATTTGGTTAGAAATTCAACTATTTTTTTTAAACTTCGTTTCTTTTGCTTAAAAGTTCAACTATTTCGTTGAAAATTAATTTCGTTGTTGTTGATAATTAAACTATTCAGTAAAAAATCGATCTTCCTTGGTAACAAATTAACTTTTTTGTTGAGAACTGTGTTACGTGGTAAATAAGGAATAAATCATTTGTATTTAAAACTGAATTGCGGACAGCAATTCAGTACGTCTTTAT
>JAUELO010000023.1:8393093-8409465 GCA_032357855.1 Amphibolips quercusostensackenii | reverse complement strand
ATAGCATTTTTCTTTGAAAATAAAAGTGACTCAAAATTGTTAGTTTAATTTTTAAAGCCTAATGATAATAATGATTGTTTCAGATTGTAAATCTTCTTTTAAACCTCATTTTTTTGGTTCAAAATACGTCTTTTTGGGTTAAATTCAACTATTTTTGATTAAAAATTAAAGTTTTTTTGTGTTGAAATATCAACTATTACATTTTTCGTTGAGAATATATATTTTTTGGTTGAAAATGACTTTTTTTGTTGAAAATTGTATTGTTTGGCTTAAAATTTAATTATTTTATTGAAAATTGAACAGTTTTGTTTAATAGTTGAAAATTTTTTTGGTAAAAATTAAACGATTTTTTTTAAATAACCGATTCCCGGTAGAAACGTTGACATAACCCTAAATTGTGCAAAACTTGCAAAAATGTAAATCTACTTTGAAATCTATACGAAAATGTACAGAAAGTCTTATTATTTTTTTAATCTAATTATTTTTTACTGATAATACTGATTTTCGGTGTGAAACTAAGACATAACCTAAAATTGCTCTAATGTTATGAATCTTTATTCAAATAATTGTCCAAAATTAAAGAACCTAAAAAATTAATTGATTAAATAAAATAAGTTTAATTTCCGGTATTAATTTAGAAATTTTAAGGAATCATCAGAATTATATTTATTATAAATTTTTTTATTAAATTTCACATTTATTACAAAACCAAAAAACTCAAATTGTTCAAAAATTTGTAATCTTTAAAATCTGACTATTTTTCATTGAAAATGCCTATTTCCGGTGTAAAATTCTAACATAACCCAAAATTGTGGAAAATTCGAAATCTTGAAAAAAATGACAAAACCTAAAATTTGTAGAATTTCAAGCTTTCAAAACTTCATGATTTTTTAAATTAGAATTGTTGAAAAAAATACTTACTTCCATCGAAAAAAACTAACATAAAATATAATAATATTTTTTACAATTTCATACCATATAACCTACGATTGCTAAAAAGTTGTGAATTTTCTGTCAAATATAATTTTCTTCATTTAATAAAACCCATTTCCGACGAAATAAGCTAACATAATCCCAATTTGTTCATCGATTCTAAATCTTTTTCAAATTATGTTTTTTTTTAAATACCACTTTCGATATAGAATGTCAACGCAACCTAGAATTCTTTAAAAATTATGATCCTTTAAAATTTTATAATTTTTATTTTAAAAAAGGCAATCTTTGTTAAAAATGCTGACAACCAGAAGAATAAATTTTTGAATAAATTTTAATCATTAAAATATAATTATTTTTTATTAAAGATACCTATTTTTGGTGTAAAACGCTAACATAACCTGAAATTGTAGAAAAGTTAAGAATTTTGAGGATTTTGGGTTTAAAATAATAATTTCCGGTGAAAAAAAACGTTTCTTAAATACCCATTTTTGGCAAAAACACTAACATAAAAAATGCATAATATTTTTAATAATTTATAAGATAATTTAAAAATTTTACTTCAACTTAAATTTAATTTAAGTTCTGATTTGAAAATCATAAATGTTTTTCAATTCGCATAAGGTTTTCTATGATTTTTCTTTTTAAATGGGAATACTTTATTTTTAAAATTTTAAATGTAAGGTAACCAAAAATTTATATAATATAAAACACAAATTTTGTTAGATATGATTTAATTTTGTTTTAATTTTAACGCTAATCAGTTAAATTAATTATAAATTTAAATTAAATAAATGAAGTCCGTCATACTTTTTTTCAAGGAGGGTAAGTAAAGGAAAATCATGGGAATAGAAGTAGGGATAGTAAGGGGAAATGGGTGAGGGAAGGTAAAATAAAATGACGCGAGGGTAAAAAGTGTAATAGAGAGAAAATTTGCGGAGGGAAGTAAACAAATTTGAGAGGGGGTGTATTAATTGAGGAAGGAGGGAGAAAAGTAAGAGAAATGAAGTGTGGAGAAAAAGGTGAAATGAGGTGTGGGGAAATAAAGAAAGTGATGAGGAATGAGGGTTTTTGAAGTGAAGGGGGGAAAGTGAGGGGTAATGCTAGGGGAAGTAGGTGAAGTAGTGGAAATGATATGAGGGGAAGTAGAAGAAGTTAGGAGAGTTTTACTACGGGAATTTATCGGTAATTATGAAGGGGAAGTAGGGGAAATTAGTGAAGGGATTAGGAGAAGTGAGTGCGAATTTAGGGAAGTAGGAGAAATAGTTAAAAATGAGGGTGAGTAGGGTGGGGGAAGTGAGGGCTAGGTAATAGAACTATGGTTAGGGGAATGGAAGTTGGGAAAGAGGAGGATTATCTGGATAGTGAGGAGAGGATTATCTGGATAGTGAGGAGAGGGGGAAGTAGCTGAGGAAGAAGTTGGTGAAGGAGGGGAAAATGGTAAAGTCAGGGAAGGGGGAGTAGGTGAATGTAGGAGGAGAAGGGCAGAAAATGTATGGGAGGGGGAAGTTTAAAAACCTAATTAACGTTTTAATATGCTACGAAACCCTTTTGTGTAGACTCGTGGCCCTACTTTGAATAATTTTGGTAATAAAAAAAAAATTATTTCAGGTTAGTAAAATCGGAGTCTTCAGCTGTGGGCCTCGACCATTAACGAAAAGCGTGATGTCCGCCTGTGATGAAGTGAACAAAGGTCGTCGATTGCCTTATTTTATCCATCATTTCGAGAACTTTGGTTAAAGTACTAGACACTAGTAAATCTTATTATTTAAATTAAAGAATTTTTTTTTAACTGAATTTTAAAGTTGTAAATAGACGCGAGAATGAGTGTGATTGAGAATTTCTTATTTATGATACTTATGGTCTGAGCAGGACCTTAGGATTTTTTTGTAAGTAATATTTAAATAAATAAATGTTATTTAATTTTGTGAGACGACAGAGCGCTGCGAATTTGATTCAGCTCGAGTAGAATGATGTGCCGTGTAATTTAGACTTTTATAAGTTATTAAGGACATCAGCAATAAATCAAAGCATTTGACATCTGAATACTTTTTTCCTACTGTATATATTGATCCTACGACATTCAGCCGCCTTATCAAATATAACGAGTACCTGTGAATAAATTGAAATAAAAAGCAAATAAAAGCAAATTTGATATAGTTTTTTTTGCGATAATCCTATGAAGCTAAAGTATCATTTTAGAATAAAAAATACGCTACCAATTTATTAAATAAGAATTATAAATTTGTAAACTTTTTTTCAGGATGTGTTCATTATACTACTTTGCATATTAAGAAACTTTGCAGCTCTCATAATTAACGAATTCTATCCTCATAGAAATATAAATAAACAGAAAAAATTTTTAATAAAAAAAACCATAAGCCCTGAAACAGTAAGTTTTTGATAAAATAATTGAATTATAATTCATGTTTATAGATGGAAATTATGAATCTTTAGCTAAGTTCACAGTTTTTTCCATATTCCCCTATTTTTCTCTTTTTTAAACAATTCATTTCTTTTTCTCTTGTTTTCTAAATAAAATGCGAACTGTGAATTAATAGAATCCTTTAGAGAAATCCAACTATTTTTCGTTGAAAGTTAATTCTTTTTAATTGAAAAGCCTACTATATGTTTGGTTCTGCATTAATTTATTTTTATTAAAAATTCTACTTATTGGAAAAATTTTTATTATTTTGTTAAAAATTCAACTATTTTGTTGAAAAGTCAACTTTTTTGGTAAAAAATTAAATTTCAACACTGTTGAAAGTTGCACTGCTTTGTTAAAAAATTATTTCATTCTTCGAAGATTGACCTGTTTGGTCGAAAATTCAACTATTTGGCTTTAAAAGAATTTCTTGTGGAAAATTCGTATTTTCGGGTTGAAAATTCCACTGTTTTATAGAAAATTTGTCTTTTTAGCTGAATGATTCTACTGTTTTGTTAAAAAATAATCTTTTAGGTTAAAAGTTATATTATTTTGCTATAAAATTCAACTGTTTTGTTGAAAATTCGTGTTTCTTGGTTAGATTCAACTGTTTTTCAAAATAAAATAAAAATATATTTTGTTTAAAATGTCAACAATTACATTTTTCTTGAGACTTCATTTTTTTTGGATAGCAGCTTTATCCTTTTGGATTTCAAATTCAACTGTCTTCTAAAAAATCCATCTTTTTGTCATGAAAATTCTACCATTTTGGTAGAAAATGAACTTTTTGTTGAAAGATTATATGCTGGCGTTGAAAATTTAACTAAAATCTTTCTCGGTGAAAAATTCAACTATTTTTTTTTTAATTCGTCTTTCTGGTTTAAAAATTCACCTGTTTTAGTGAAAATTAATATTCTTTGGTTGTAGGTTCAATTTTGTGGAAAATTCGTCTTTTTTAGTTGAATATAACTGTTTTTGATTTAAAATTAAATTTGTTTTCGTTTCAAATAATAACTTTAAAAAATTTTTATTAGAAATTCGTCTTTTTGGGGAAAATTTCAACTACTTGGTTAAAGATGGAACTACTTTGTTAAAAATTCATTTATTTGTTGAGGATTAATTATTTTAGTTGCAAATCCTTATTTTCGTACAAAATTCGGCTTTTTTTTTTAAATAATTTTTAAATAAAAATTCAACTATTTCAGTGCAATATTCATAATTTTTGTTAAAAATGTATCTCTTTTGTTGAAAGTTCAAATATTTTGTTAACAATTTTTTTTTTGTTATTAAAAATGGAACTAACTTCTTGAAAATGTTTTTTTGTTTAAAGTGATGTTTTCACGCTAAAAATAACTTTTACTTTTTTCCTTGGAAATAGAACTTTTTTAGTTAAAAATTCGTCTTTCTTGATGTCAAACTGATCTTCTTATCTTGAAATTTCCTCTCCTCGTGTTTAAAAATACAACTGTTTGGTTGAAAATCAATTTTTTTTTTGAAAATTCATATTTTCGTGTTGGAATAAAAATATTTATTAAATATTTATTTAAATATAATTAAAATAAAAAATTATTGTGATAATTATTATTTAAATAATTCTAAGTACATTATTTTAGAATATATATATATATATAATATTAATATTATAAATTAGTATAACTTAAATTATTAATTAATTATAATTATTTATTTTTTATATATTAAATATTTCTTTGAAAAAACATATTTTCGTTTTAAAATTCACCTCATATTAAAAATTTTATCTTTTTTGGTTGAAATAACTATTACATTTTTTGCTGAGAATTGATTTTTATGCGGTTAAAATTCAACTTTTTGGTTGAAATCCAACTTTTTTCTCAAAAATGTAATTAATTTTTTGATAATTCCACTCCTTGGTTGAGTTTTCAAAGTTTGTTTTCATTCGTTTTTTTCGGTGAAATATCAACTATTACATTTTTTTCAAGAATTAATCTTTTTGTTTATGATTTAACTTTTCAGGTTGAAAATTTAAATGACTTCTAAAAATTTTTTTTTTTGGCTTGAAAATTCAACTATTTGGGTAAAAATGCAACTTTACTGCGATTTTATTTTACAGGTAAAAAATCTAAATACAGAATCTCTTTCCCCTATTCTCTTTTCATCCCCTTTTTTAAAAAAATTTGTCTTCTTGCTCGTATTTTCACAAAACTTCCCCTCTTTCTTATTTTTTTGGCTCAAATGTAAACTGAATTAATAAAACCCAATAATTTAACTGTTTTTTGTTGAAAGCTACTTTTGTTTAAATTTCTTTTGTTTCAAAGTTTTACTGTTTGATTGAAAATTAAACTATTTTGCTGAAATTTAATTTTCTTAACTGAAAATTTAACGAATCTGTTTTTGTCTGAAATTTAATACTTTTTAGTTAAAAATTTAAATATTGAATTTTTAATTGAAAATTAATATTTTATTTGATTAATTTTTGTTGAAAATTCGTTTTTTGTTTCTTGTTAGCAATTCATTTTGTTAACTCAAAATTTAATTTTTCAATTTTTGGTTAAAGATTGATCGTTCTTAGTTCAAAATTTATGTATTCTGTAATAAATTAATTTTTTTTGGTATAAAAATAATCTTTCTGATTGAAAATTCAACTACTTAGTTGAAAGTTGAACTACTTTGTTTAAAATTGATTTTAGTATCTCTTTGGTTAAAAATTCATTTATTTTCTAAAAAATTCACTTTTTTATTTTAATTTTTAAAGCTGCAAATAACAACTTCATTAACTATTACATTTTCGACTGAAAATATATCGTTTTTAGTTTGAATTTAATTATTTAGTTTTAGATTAACTTTCTTATTAAAAATTTGTTTTTTTGACCTAATAATTTAACTTCTTTTGTTAAAAATTTATCTTTTTGGCCTGATATTTAATTATTTTTGGAGAAAATTTAATTACTTGGTGTGAAATTAACGTTTTGGTTAAAAATTAATTTTTTCGGGTACAAAATTTAACTGTTTTGTAGAGAATTCGCCTATTTGGCTCGAAGATTCAACAGTTAACTGCTTGGTTGAAAATTCCACTTTTTTCTACTTTTTTGGTATAAAATAGGTCGTTTTAGTTAAAATTTGAATTATTTGGTTCCAAATGCAACTATCTGTTGTATAATTAACTTTCGTTAATTGATAATTCAATTATTTGGTTCAAAATTCAAGAACTTTGTTAAAGTCATCTTTTGTTTTCGAAAATCCCACTGATTTATTAAAAATTCGTCTCTTTGGATAGAAAAATCGTTCCTCTGAATTTAAAATTCATATCTTTCTGTAGTAAATTTGTTGAAAATTCGTATTTCTTTGTTGAAAATTTGAAATTTCTTCTTGGAAAATTAAGCTTTTTGTGTTGGGGACTTAACTATTTGTCTAAAAATGCAACTCTTTTCGATTGAAGCTGATTTCAAACAATTTTTTTTTTATTGAAAATTTAACTACTTGGTTGAAATACTTTGTTCAAAGTTCATTTTATTATCTTTTTTGTTGAAAATTTAACGATTTTGTCAAAAAATCTTCATTTAGCTAAAAAAAGATCGTTTTTATTTTAGGAATTAACTATTTGGTTTTAGATTAACTTTTTTATTGAAAATTAGTATTTTTGGGTAGAAAATTTAACTGTTTTGTACATAATACACCTATTTGGCTTAAAAAATCCAAAATTTTTATTATCATTTTGTTTTACTCTTAAAAAAATCTTTCTCCTTTTTCTCTTCCTCTTCCAATTCTTTGGTTGAAATTGGTCTTCTTTGTTGAAAAGTCTTTTTTTTTGTCAAAATTTAATTTTTTACTGACAATTTAATTGTTTGGTGGAAAATTTACCTTTTTGGTAGAAAATGAGCCCTTTTGGTTAAAAATTCAATTATTTGGTTAAAAATGTATGTATTTTGATAAAGATTGGTCTTGTTTTGTTGAAATTTAATTATTTTGATGAAAATTTAACAATTCATTTCTCTAAAAAATTCATCTTCTTGGTTTGAAATTTCAACTATTTGGTTCAAAATATAACTATTTGGTTGATAATAATTTTTTTTCAATTCATCTTTGTAGATTGAAAATTAAAAAATTGTTTCAATTCATATTTTATTTTGGAAAACTCGTTTTTTAGATCTAAAATCCATCCCTCCGGAATATAATTAAATTCATATTTTTGTAGAAAATTTCTTGCTTGAAAATTGGTCTCTCCTGGTTGGAAATTCAAATTACTTCTAAAAATAATTTTTTTTTGGTTTAAAGATTCAACTATTTGTTTAAAAAAACAAATGTTTGTGCTGGGAATTTATTTTTTTTTCGTTGAAAATTCAACAATTTGGTTGAAAATTCATCTCTGTAAAATGAAAGTTTAACAATTTTTTTAGAATTCAAGTAATTTGTTAAAAATTCAAGTATACTGTCTTCTAAAAAATGCAATTGTTTGGTTGAAAACTTTTAATTGAAGATTAATTCGACAATTGTGTTAAAAATTCAGCAATTTTTTAAAAAATTTAATTATTCTGTTTAGAATTTAACAATATTAATGCTGATCTTGAATATTCATGGTTATTGAAAATGAAAAATTATTTAGGAAAAAATCAGGGAAAATTCAGAGAATTTTAAAAATGAAGTTTTTCGCCGAGAGAGATCAAGCTTCGAGATGGAATCAAATTTTATTCAAAAATATAATAATTATCATAATAATTATTATATTATATATTATATTATTATATTATTCTAATAATTATTATTATTTCAAACCCTAATATAATAAAGTGATATTAAAATGAGAAAACAATTTCGAATATTTGGATTAGGGAACCATATGGCATGTATTTTTTCTATTTACAAATATCTGACACTTTTGATTATACATTTAAAAACTAATAAATAAATAAAATAATTTTATTTAAGAATTGTTAACTCGTGCTAACTACTCTTCTTTGAGCAGGTGGAAATGGATAAGACCAGTTTGTTTTACTCGGTTCTTCGTTGATTTCAGAAGACTCATGTGACACGTAGCCACGATTTATCACACCTTGAGTATCTTCTTTTTCATGACTCAACTTCGATGATAGTTGACTGAAAAATGAAAAATTTTATTACAAAAATCTTAAAATAAGAAATTTAGTACTAAAAATATATTTTTAAAATTTTGTAATTAAATAAATGTGATAAAATGTTCATCTGACCTGATAAAACGATCGCCAAAGGAATCTTCTACCTTTGGTAATTTTCTTCTGATGTTTCTTGTATCGAAACTTTCCTCTATGATAACATGTCTATCATATGGAGTATCATAATCGACTTCTAATATCGTGGAAAATTGATGTGGAAATATCATATCAATTGCTGTAATTACGATTCCAGCAAAAAGACACATGATTCCTAAAAAATAAAAAAGCGAATGAAATTTAAAATTTAAACAATTATGAATTTTTTTTAATTTAGTTAAAGACCCTCATAAGTCAAGAATTCAAAATCGAACAGCTAATAAATAAATGATTTTGAAAATGTATTCATTGGGTTCAAAATTCGTTTAAAAATTCAAATATTTGGTTGGAAATTCCTGATTAAAAAAAAAATAATTCTCTTTCATTAGAAAATTAACTTTCTTGGTGGAAAATGAATCTATCTGTCTGAAAATTAATTTTTTTCACTGCAAATTTAATTATTGTATTTTAAAATTTTTTCATTTTAGTTAAAAAATTAATTTCTTCATCTCCAAATTCAACTACTTTTCTATTTTTTTGTGTGTTAAATTTATCTTTTTTGTTTGAAAATTAATTTTTGACTGAAAATTTAATTTTTTCTGTTTTTGCTTAAAGATTTCTTTCTTTGGTTGAAGTTCTTTTTTTGTTGTTGAAAATTTAGTTTTTATTTGTCGCTTTTCTTCTTTTTTTGCAGAAAATTCATATTTTGGGTTATAAATTCAACTTTTTGGTGCAAAATTAATCTTTTTGGTTAAATATTCATCATTTTAGCTGAAATTTTAATTCTTTTCCTGAAAATTTAACTATTTTATTGAAAATTCGTTTATTTTTAGTTAAAATTAACTTTTTAGCTGAGAATGTAACTGTGCCATTTTTGCTTGAAAATTTGTCTTTTTTAAGTTGAAAATGCATTTATTTTGTTTAGAACTCGTTTTTTTTTTAGTTAAAACAACTGTTTTGTAAAAAATTTACATTTTTAGGTTGAGAACACAACTGTTTTGGAGGAAATTATTATTTTTTCTTAAAAATTCAACATTTTGCATGAAAAATTTTGATTTATTAACCGAAAAATTGTTTTCGGTTAAAAATCGAACATTTTTTTTTCAAAATTCTTTTTCTGGGTCGAATGCAAATGTTTTTAGTACAAATCTTTTTTGGTTCAAATATTAACTATTACATTTCTCTCTGATAATACATGTTTTTTGGTTCAAAAATTCATTTCTTTAAATGATGTTTCACCATTTTAGTTATAAATTATATGAATAAATTATATATATTAAAAATAATTTTTAGTTTTTGACTATTTTCTTGTTGAAAAATTAATTTTTTCAATTGAAAATTGAACTATTTCGTGTTTGATTAAAAATGTATCTTCTTCAGTTGAAAGTTCAACTACTTGGTTAAAAATTCGTATTTTGTGTTAAAATATTGACCTTATTAATCAGTTACTTTTTTTCTAATTAAACGCTTATGTTTAGAAATAACTTTTTTGATTCGAAATCATATTTTCGACTTGAAAATTAAACTGTTTTGTAAAAAATTAGTTTTTTGACATGAAAATTCAACATTTTGTATGTGATTTTTTTACTTTTTTAGCGAACAATACTTCTGTGTTGAAAATTTCACTGTTTGGTTGAAAATTTGTATTTTTTGGAAGAAATTTAATCATCTTGGTTGAAAACTCATCTGATTGGTTGAAAATGGAATCTTTTGTTAAAAATTAATTCTTTAACTGAAAATTTAACTATTCTATTTTAGATTGAAAATTTATCTTTTTTAGATTGAAAATTTATTTCTTTAGTTAAAAATGTGGCTTCTTTTTTCAAAAATGTATCATTTTTAGTTAAAACTTGATGTGTTTTGCTAAAAGCTTGTCATTTTGTTAAAAAATTCCACTATTTCGTTAAAAATTCGTTTCTTTGATTCAAGCTTAATCACCTAAGTTAAAAATTTATTTTTATTTTTTTGTTTGAAAATTAAACTATTTTGCTGTTGAAAAATCATCTTTTTGGTTTGAAAATTTAACTGTTTCATAGAAAATCAGACTATTTTGTCGAAATGAAGATTTTTGGTGCAAATTAAATTATTTTGTAGAAAATTTATCTTTTTGTTTGGAAAATTCATCTTTTTTGATAAAAAATTCTACTGTTTGTGTAAAAGTTCTTCCATTTTGTAGAAAATTTGTCTTTTTAGATAGAAATTTATCTTTTTTGTTCAAAATTGTTATTTTTAGATTAGGAATTCATATTTGTTGTGAATATTGGAAATTCGACTTTTGCGGTTGAAATTTTAACTCTTTTCTAAAAAATTCCTCTTTTTGGTTTGAAAATTTAACTAATTTGATAGAAAATTAAACTATTTTGTTGAAATTAACCTTTTTGGTGAAAATTCAATTATTTTGTAGAAAATTAATCTTTTTGTTTGTGAAAATTAATCCTTTTCGATAAAAATTCTACTGTTTGGGTGAAAATTCTGCCATTTTGTAGAAAATTTGTCTTTTCAGATCGAAATTCATCTTTTTTGGTAAAAATTGTTATTTTTAGATTAAGAACTTATATTTTTTGTTGAATATTATAAATTCGACTTTTGCGGTTTAAATTTTAAATCTTTTCTAAAAAATTCCTCTTTTTGGTTTGAAAATTTAACTATTCATAGAAAATCAGACTATTCTATCGAAATAAAACTTTTTCAGTAAAAATTTAATAATTTTCTAGAAAATTCATCTTTTTGTTTTGAAAATTTATCTCTTTAGATAAAAAATTTTACTGTTTGGTTGAAAATATTTCTATTCTGTTGAAATTTTGGCTTTGTTGTTAAAATATTAATTCTTTTGATTGAGAGTTCATTTTTTTGTTTGAAACTTCTTATTTAAAAATTAAACGTTTTGATGTAATATTATCTTTTCTGTTAAAAACTCGTCCTTTTGGATTGAAAAATCATTTCTCATGATAGAAGGTCTTATTTTTTGGTTAAAATAAATACATCAATTAAAAATTTAAAATCCGAAATAATTTATTCTGTTTTTTTAAAGATTCTAGTTTAAAAATATTGAAAGATATAATTGCTAGTCTCTGAATGCAAATCAAGAAAAACTACAAAGTTGTCAGGGAAAAGTGAGAGAATTTTTAAAAATGACGTTTTCCGGTCACCCTAAATAAATTTGAAAAAAATGAGATACCTGTTCAGCAGCTGTGACTTCGCTGAAGCAACATTCGAAATCCTTAGCTAGAATTTCTCCTTCAACCGTACTAACTTGTCTCAGATGAACCATATCAGCTTTATTTCCAACTAAAGCTACTGGCATTGTGTTTTCTGGATCTGCAACAGCCAAAGCTTCTTTAGCTTTCCTCACAAAATTGAAGGATCCTCTGTCCGTTATGGAATAAATCAGAAGCCATCCATCGGCCCATTGTAATGTTTCTGTCGTCGGTAGTTCTTCTTCGTTCTGTTGAAAATTCATGTATTTTGTGAACAATTTGTCTTTTTTAGGAAAAAATTTATATTCTTGTTAAAATTTTTTTTTTCGTTGAGAATCCAATTAAACTTGGTTTGAACTTGAACTGTCTTGTTGAAAGTTTATTCTATTTCTTTGTTGTTGGGGATTTGTCTTGGTCAAAAATCCATGTATTTTCTTGCACTATGTTTTTTCGTTTTTTTTTTTTTTAATTAGATTTTTGCTTGAGAATTGATCTTTTTATTTTAAAATTCGTCTTTTTTTAGAAAATTAAATTTTTTAACTAAAAACTAATTTTCATTTTTCATTGTAAATTTATCTTTTTTAGTCGTAAATTGAACTGCTAAGTTAAAAATTTATGTATTTTGTTGAATATTTTTTTTTTTTTTTTTGTAGAAAATTAATGTACTTGGTTAAAAATTAATTTTATTTTGGTTGAAAATTCAATTACTTTGTTGGAGAACAGCTTTGTTCAAAACTTATTCTTCTTGCTGAAGATTCTTGATTTCAGTTGAAATTAGTTTTTTTAATTGAAAATTTAATTGTTTTATTGTTGGCAAAAATTTGTCTTTGTAAGTTACAAGTTCTTGTAGTTTCTTGCAATTTTTTTTATTACAGTTTTTGCTTGAAAATTCATCTTTCTGGTTAAAAATTTATTTTCTTAGGGAAAATTAATGTTTTTAACTGAAAAATGTAACTATTACATTTTTGATTGTCAATTTACCTTCTTCAGCTGTAAATTGAACTGTTTATTTAACAATTTATCTATTTTGTTAAATATTTGTCTTTTGGTAGGAAATTAATTTTTTTGATTAGACATTAATTTTTTTCGTTGAGAATTGAAATAAACTTGGAATTTGAATCGCTTTGTTCAAAATTTATTCTTCTGGAGTAAGATTCTTAATTTCACTGAAAAATAAATTTTTTTAACTGAAAATTCAACTAAATTTGATTTTTTTTTAAATTGCTGTTGAAAACTTGTCTTCGTTGAAAATTCATGTATTTTCTTGCAATTTTTTTCATTTCTGATTTCTGCTTGAAAATTCGTCTTTTGGGTTGAACATTCGTTTTTTTCGTAAAAATAAATGTTTTTAACTTAAAATCTAACTCTTCCGTTTTTTACTGAAATTTTTTTTTTTAGTTGTTAATTAAACTGTTTAGTTTAAAATGTATTATTTTGGTTAGGGATTCTTGATTCTAGTTGAAAAATAATTTTTTAACTGAAAATTTAACGATTTGATTGTTGTTTAAAATTTGTCTTGGCTAAAAATTCATGTATTTTCTCGCAATTTGTATTTCAAAATACGATTTTTGCTTCAAAATCCATCTTTTTGATTAAATTTTTGTTTTGTTTTGTTAAAACTTAATTTCTTCAACTGCAAATTTAACTATTCCGTTTTTTATTGTAAATTTACCTTTTTTACTTGTGAGTTGAACTATTTAGTTGAAAATTCGTGTATTTCGTTAAATATTTGTCTCTTCGTAGAAAATTAATCTTCTTGGTTAAACATTTTTAAAACAAGTTTTTAACAACAAAAAAATGAGTTTTCAAGCAAAAATGTTAATTTTTTACAAAAAAAAATTGTAAAAAAATGTATGTATTTTTTTGCAATTTCGCTTGTTTTTCAAATAACGATTTTTGCTTGAAAATTCATTTTTTGTTTGTTAAAAATTGTTTTTCTTGGGTTAAAAAGTAATTTCTTTTAACTGAAAATTAAACTATTACATTTTCATTTGTAGATTAATGTGTTTTAGTTGTAAATTGAACTGCTTAGTTGGAAATGCATGTATTTTCTTAAATATTTGTTTTATGGTAGAAAAGTAATCTTCTTAGTTACACATTAATTTTTCTCGTTGAGAATTGAACCAAACTTGGAAGTTGAACTTTGTTGAAAATTTATTCTTCTAGTGTCAGGTTCTTGATTTCAGTTAAAAATTATTTTTTTTTAACCTGGAATTTAATGTTTTTGAAAATTTGTCTTAGTTAAAAATTCATTTATTTTCTTGCAATTTAGTTTTTTTTTTGTAAAAAATTATGATTTTTGCTTGAAAAATATATGTTTTTGTGAAAAATTCATTTTTTTTGTAAAATATAATTTTTTTAACTAAAAATTCAACTATTCTATTTTTCATTGCCTTTTTTGGTAGAAAATTAATCTTCTTGGTTAAATTCATGTATTTTCTTGCAGTTTTTTTTCTGTTCAAAAATTACGAATTTTTCTACTTGGTTAAAGAATTCATGTTTCATCTATCCACTGTAATGTTTCTGTCGTCAATAGAAAATTAATCTTCTTTGTCGAAAATTCTTGTTTCAGGTTAAAAATGTAAATATTTTGACGACAATTATTCTGCTTTGTAGAAAATTTAAAACTTTCTTAAAAATATTTAGGTGAAATTAAGCTTGTTTGGTAAAAATTCAATTATTTGGTAGAAAATTCGTCTTTTTAGGTAAAAATTTCCTTTCTTTAAATGAAAAGTTTTAGGGTTTGGTTGAAAATTCTTGTATTTTGTTAAATTTTTGTCTTTTTTGGTCAAAAGTTAATTTTTTGGATGGAAAACTTTTTTTTTTTATTTTAAAATGTTAACTATTTGCTAAAAAATTAACCTTTTTGTTGAAAATTCACATTTTGAGGTAGAAAATTTGGCTAGGAAATAAAACTATTTGGTTAACATTTGAACTTAATTGTTAAAAATTTATCTTTTTGTATTTAAGATCTATTTTTTTAATAGATACAAAAATAGTTAATCTTTCTTGGTTTAAAATTTTACTGTTTTGTTGACAATTAATTTTCTATTGAAAATATATCTATTTTATTTTTTATTTAAAATTTATCTTTTTTAGTGAAAAATTCAACCATCTGCTTAAAAATTCATTAATTTGATAAAAATTCGTTTTTGTCGGTAAAAAAATGATCTTCTTCGTTGAAAATTCTGTTTTTTTGTTAAAAATTCACCTATTCTGTTAATATGTAATCTGCTTTGTAGAACCTATTTGGATGAAAATTCGTCTTTTTGTTTAAAAATTCAGGTAGTTTGTAAAATTTTCATCTTTTTGGTTACAAATTAAACTATTTAGATGAAATTTGCTTTTTTCCAATTAAAAATTAATTTTTTAACTCAAAATGTAATTTTGTGATTTTTTTTACAAATTGTTGAATATTCGCCTTTTTTGTTTGAAAATTAACTTTTTTGTCTGTAAATTCAACTATACTATTTTTGGTTCAAATTTTATCCTTCATAAGTACTGATACAGTAATTTTGTTAAAAAGAATTTGTTACCCTATTTTTTGAAAAATCACCCTATTTCCCCTCTCTCGAGAGAATTTTAGACTGTGAAGATTTGTTAATTCAATTCTTTCACAATACTTCTTCACTTCATTTTTAACAAGATAACACTTCCTCAACAATAATTTTAAACATGTAAAAAAAGCTTTTTTTAATTTCAATTTAACTTTTTTCATAAACTGCTAGATACCTTATTCTCATATAAGTACACACAACTCTTGATATAAGAACAGTTTCGGGCATGTCTTGATCCTAAATCGGGGGATTCCAAACGTGAACAGGTAGGACCGCACGAACCATTTATTTTTTATTTGGACGCATGATGCAACCTGATGCAACTAATGCGCTGAGAGTGCGGCCCGCGTGCTGTTTGTCACGCTTCGCTGCGCATCGCCTTTTCTGGGTCCCGCGAGTCACCTCGTAATGAAACTGCCGAGGACATTAATTCTTGGGGTATCGTAAGCCGGAGGTCCTTATATCGGGAGTTGAGTGTATAAAATACTTAAAAATTATTTTATTAAATTTTATTACAAGTTTAATCAATTTTGATTTACATTTGAAGATTAATCTACCTTAGGACATGTGTCTAATATTTCGAAGAGTATCGGATCTCCATCGACTAAGACTTCATGTTTGTATCTGTTTTCTGAAAAATAAGAACAGGGAAATTCATTAAAAGTCAAATATTTTTATAATAATATTTCGGTAAATAAATGTAACAATTTTCGAAAAAATAAGAACAAAAAGATTTATTTAAAGTTGAGTGAAAAACAACTCTGGTAATCCACGGGAGCGCATGGTTATCCGAACTGGTAATCTGGTGTAATCCTGGTAATGCAGTGTAATTCGGGGTAATATACTTGTATTCCAGAGTAATTCAAGTAATTCGGAGTGATCAAAATTTGCCGAAGTAATCCCGATATACCGGAGTTATCCCAGTATGCCAGGGTAATCACAATATGCTGAAGTAATCCCAATATGCTTGGGTAATCTCAATATGCTGGAGTAATACCAATATTCCAGGGTAATCCCAAAATGCCGGAGTAATCCCAATATGTCGGAGGAATCCCA
>JAUELO010000023.1:8239555-8254734 GCA_032357855.1 Amphibolips quercusostensackenii | reverse complement strand
AATAATTTTCCACGTTTTCCTTGATGAATCATTTTTTTCTGAATATATTTCAATAAAGTACGCTTTTTCCCGGTCATCTAGACACCCTGAACAACCCTGCAAAATAATTAATTTACCTTCGGAAGTTAAATCTTCGACTTCAATCTTGATTTTCTCTCCTCGGGCAGTTTGAATTGCTTTGTCCTTCGATGTGGTCTTTTTGCGTTTGGTTGATTCATTTTTAGGTGTATCGATTCTTACTTTCGTATTGTCGCTTCTCACCTTGGTAGACATCTCACTGCAAAAATAAAAATTACATACAAAATTAGTACAAGTATTATGCATGACTGATTCTTTTCGAAATTTTGAGGAAAAAATTGAAGAGGTTTTGAGGTTTACTTACTCCTTGATTGCCTCTTTGACTGCTTCTTTTAGGGAGCCGCTTGATCTTAGAGTCCTTCCAGCTCCGACTAGATTTTCTTTATCGGTAGCTGCAGGCTGCAAAGTGTGTAAAGACTTCCTAACTTTGTCCTGCAAATGATTTTTGGTAATGAAGCTTTTCTGCTTCGATAATTAAATTTGATTTAGTATTTCATTCTCATATTATGATATTTAGAGACTTCACAGCCAAAAATTCTCTCAAAACAGGGGAAATGGGGTGATTTTTCACAAAAAATTGGGAAATAAGTTCTTTTGAATGAAATTAATGCAGGTAACTAATTGTAATGTAGGTACTAATGGTTGTGTTTTCACCCAAAACAGATAAATTTTTAACCAAAAGAGATTAATTTTCTGGTAAAAAATATTTTTCAGTCAAGGAAGAAAAAAATTGAAACAGAATGTTTCATTTTCAAGACAAAAAGAACATTTTTCTACAAAACAGTTGAATTTTCAACCATAAAGTTGAATTTTCAACCATAAAGTTGAATTTTCAACAAAAAGTTGAGTTTTCATGTTAAAAATCGGTTTTTTAGGAAATATTTGACTTTTAAACCCGAAAAGATGGTTTTTTAACCAAGTAGCTGAATTTTCAACCAAAAAGTTGAATTTTTCAATTACAAAGATGAAGATTCAAACCAAAAAGACGAATTTTCCACAAAGAAAGCTTTTTCAGTCAAGAAAAAAAATGTAACTACATTATTGAATTTTCAAGATAAAAACGAGAATTTTCTACAACATAATTTAATTTTCAACAAAACAGTTAAATTTTCAAGAAACCAAAAGAGAAGAAATTTCAACCCAAAAGAACAAATCTTCAACAAGAATTTGTTTTAAGTTAAAAAGTAAAATATATTTAAAAACCTTTGACTTTTAAAAACGAGAAGATGAAATTTTAATTTAAAAAGTTAAATTTCAAACAAAAAAAAATAAATTTTCAGACAAATAGTCGAATTTTCAATCAGATTTTTTTTTTTAAGTTGAATTATCAACCTACAAATATGAATGTTCAAACCAAAAAGACGAATTTTCAAAAAAAAAATTAAATTTTCAACCAAGAAATATTTGCTACAAATCAGTTGAAATTTCAATTCGAAAATATTAACTTTTGATAAAAAAGGTTAATTTTTAACCAAATAGTTCAATTTTCTAGCAAAATATTTGAGTTTTTCGACCCAAAAAGATGAATTTCCAATAAAATACATGAATTTTCAACCGAATACTTGAATTTTCAAATTAAAAAGAATAATTTTCAACAAAAAATAGAATAATTACATTTTCAGTTAAAAAATAAATTTTCAACTAAAACATTAATTTTACAACTAAGAGTTACGTTGTTAACCTAAATAAATTCATTTTCAAACCATGAAGACAAATTCGCAACCAAGAAAGATTTTTCAGTTAAGAAATTTTTTTAGCCAAACTACGGAATTCCCAAGCCTAAAGACGAATTTTCTATGAAACAGTTGAATTTTCAACCAAAAAGATGAATCTCTACCACAAAAAGAAGAATTTTTAACAAAAGAATTAAATTTTCAAGTTAGAAAATCGATTTTTTAAAGAAAATATTTGACCTTTAAACCCGAATAGATGGCTTTTAAAAAAAAATCATTTTCAAATAAGAAAGATGAGTTTTTAACCAAGTAGATAAATTTCCAACTAAAAAGTTGAATTTTTAACCTACAAAGATGAAGGTTCAAGCCAAAAAGACGAATTTTCCATAAAGAATGAATTTTCAATCAAAAAAATTAAAAAGTTCAACTACATCGTAGAATTTTCGAAACAAAAAGAAGAATTTTTTTTAAATTTAATTTTCAAAAAAAGTTAATTTTTAACAAAATACTTCAATTTTCAAGGAAAATATTACATTTTCTACCAAAAGAGAAGAACTTTCAACCCAAAAGAACGAATCTTCAACAAAATTTGAACTTTTAATTTAAAAAGTAGAATATTTTAGAAAACATTTGTCTTTTAAAAGCGAAAAAATGAAATGTTAACTTAAAAAGACAATAAGAAAAATAAATTTTCAAATAAATAGTTGAATTTTCAATCAGAAAAAAAATCTCAACCAAATAATTAAACTTTCAAGCAAAAGAGAAGAATTTTAAACAAAAAAATTGAATTTTCAACCTACAAATATGAATGTTCAAACCAAAAAGACGAGCTTCCAACCAAGGATAAACCTTACCTACCAAAAAGGATAAATTTTGAATAAAACACATACACGAATTTTCAACCGAATACTTGAATTTTCAATTTAAAAATAATAATTTAAAAAAATGGAATAGTTACATTTTCAGTTGAAAAATTAATTTTCAACCAAAACAACCGAATTTTAAAAAAAATAAACTTTCAAGGTAGCTGAATTTTTAACCAATAAAGATGAATCCTCAACGAAAAATCTAATAGTTCACACTTTAACCAAAACAGATTTTAGTTGTAAATAAGAAACAGTTCAATGCAACCAAAAGATGAGTTTTCAACAAAACAGTTCATTCGTTGACCAAAACAGATAAATTCTTTAACTAACAATTGCATTTTTAACCTGAAGAAATCAATTTTCAAACCATAAAGACAAATGTGCAACTAAAGGAGATTTTTCAGTTATGAAAAAAAGTGAATTTTTGATCAAATATTGAACTTTTCAACAAAAGAATTAAATTTTTAACCAAAAGTAATAAATTCTAAACAAAAAATGTAATAAATAATATTTCAAACAAAGAAGATTTTAATTTAAAACGAAAAACATATAATTTCAAAAAAAGACATTTTAACAAAATAGACAAATTTGCAAATAAGGAAAATTTTTCAGTCAAGAAAAAAATGTTAACAAAATTATAGAATTTTCAAGACAAAAGAAGATTTATTTGCTAAACAAGTTAATTTTCAACAAAATAGTTCAATTTTCCACAAAATACTTACATTTTCTGTGAAAAAAGAAGAATTTTCAACACAAAAAGATAAATTTTTAACAACGTTGAATTTTTAAGCTAAAAGGTCGAATATATATATTTTTTAATCTGTCTTTTAAAAGCAAAAAAAAAAATTAAAAAAAAAGGTTTGTTTTTAAATAAGAAAGATAAGTTTTTAAACAAATACTTAAATTTTTAATCAGAAAAAAATGACATCCAAATAGTTAAACTTTGAAGCAAAAGAGACGAATACAAATATGAATGTTCAAACCAAAAAGACGAATTTCCAAAAAAAAAAAGAGTTGAATTTTTAACCAAGAAAAATTTTTTAATCAAAAAAGAAGAAAATATTCAACCGAAATGTTGAATTTTTAAGACAAAAAGACCAGTTCTCTACAAAACAGTTGAATTTTAAATACGAAAATATTAACTTTTAACAAAAAAGTTAATTTTTAACCTAATAGTTAAATCTTCTACAAAAATAGTTGAGTTTTTAAACCTAAAAAGATAAATTTCCAATAAAATACATTAATTTTCAATCGGATACTTGAATTTTCAAATTAAAAAGAATAATTTTCAACAAAAAATAGAATAATTACATTTTCAGTTGAAAAATTAATTTTTAACCATAACATTAATTTTACTACTAACAGTTGCATTGTAAACCTGAATAAATCCAAACTACGGAATTGTCAATCCTAAAAGACGAATTTTCTACGGTGCAGTTTCATTTTCAACAAAAAAGTTAATTTTCAACAAAACAGTTAAATTTTCAACAAAATAGTTAAATTTTTAACGAAATAATCACATATTCATCAAAAAGAGATAATTTTTCAACCAAAAGAAAGAAATTCTTAAGAAAGAATGTAATAGTTGATATTTCAAACAAAAAATATTTTAATTTATAACGAAAAACAATTTAATTCAAACAAAAAATACGAAGTAATAACAAAATAATTAAATCCCCAATCAAAATAGATGAATTTTCAAACCAAAAAGACAAATTTATATAAAGTCCAATAAATTGACTTTTAGAGAAAAAAAGGCGAATTTTCAATCCAAAAAGATGAATTTTCTTTCCAAAATGACCAATGATAAACAAAACAGTTGCATTTACGACCACAAGGATGACTTTAACATAAAATAAAAATGTTCAACCCATGAAGACAAACTTTCAACTAAGGAAGATTTTTCCGTCAAGAAAGAAAAAAATTGTAATCAAATTATGGAATTTTCAAGCAAAAAAAATGCATTTTCTACAAAACAGTTCAATTTTCAACAAAAAAGTTTTAAGTTTTCAACAAAATAATTATATTTTCAACTAAAATGATGAATCTTCAACCAAATAAATGAATTTAAACCAGAAATATTAGGGGATTTCTTAACCAAAAAGATGAATTTTTAATCTAAAAGGCCAAATTTTCTATCCAAAAAGATAAATGTTTAACAAAACAGTTAAATTTTCCACAAAAAAATTTTTTTTTGACAAAATAGTTGATTTATCACCAAAATAATAAAATTTTTAATCAAATAGAATTTTTAACCTAAAAAAAATTAACAACTCACGGAGATAACTTTGTAACTAAGGAAGATTTTTCAGTCAAGAAGAAAAAATCTTAAATTATGGAATTTTCAAGCTAAAAAGACGAATTTTCTCAGGAACAGTTGACTTTTCAACCAAGAATAATTGGATTTTCTTATTGGGTTTTATGAATTCAGTTCGCTTTTAAGTGAAATAACGAGAAAAATTGAAAGTTTTTTGAAAAAATCCAAGCAGAATTTTCTAAAAAAAAAAAGGAAAAGAGCGTGAAGTTTATATGTATTTACTATTGAATTTGAAACTCAAGTTTTCACTTATCACATTCAATATTCACTCAAATAAATAATACTTTCTAAAAATGAAAATTTTACTTATTTACATTTTTTACGTTTGAACACCAACAATTATCTAATTTTTTCTTTAAATATTTAAGACCATAAATTTCTTCAATGTTACAAACTATAAATTGACTTAATATTCGTTTCACCAATTCTTGAAATTTATTACGAAAGATCTACGAGTTTAAAGGTCAATTTTGAGCATTTATTTAGAAATTTTACGTTTGGCTTTATAAATCTATTTTTTTTTCGAATATCCTGAATCTTCACTATCTTGCGTATCTAAACTAAAATTATAATATGTACCTTTGCGAGTTTACGTGTTATCAAAACTTTTATCAGATATTTTGTGTCCGAAAATCATTCCTAAGAGTAAAATATATCAAATTTCCTTCCTTCTTTTCGGAGCATTTTATTATTATTTCAATTGCCTAACTTCTAATAAGTAAACACACTTAACTACCAGTCAAAAATTCCGTGAAATTTAGTGTCCCGTAATCAAAACACATTTTTCCTTAATCTTTAATTGAAAATGAAGGTCAACAGACTCTCAACTTTCCTAGATTTTCAAATAGGAAAACCGTTAGACCTAACCTCAAAAGGACTTAAAAAATCTTAGAATTTAATCATAGATACGTTAAAAATGACAGAAATTCATAAACGCCAATTAAGAGAACAATAAAGTAACATCCCGGAAATCATTTCATCACAATCCACCATTAAATAAAGCAACAAAAACGTAAAAATTCTGGAGAAATTAAAAAAATCTACTAACCTCTGGAGCTCCAGTTTTGGCGGCAGAAACTCGTGTTTCGTTTCCAGTCCTCATGGCGTGACCTTGGTCAATAAACCACACAAATTTCGAAAAAAATCCTTATTTTCGCACTCAAAATTCGGGAGTAAGTTAATCTGATATAGAGAACTTAATTTTCTATTAATAAAGTAAATTAAAACTTTATTGTTTGTAGAAAAACAGGAAAAACGCGCTTCCCCTTTTTGCGGTTGCCGAACGATCGATTCCGGAAATGGGGGTGAAGAAAATCGGAACTAAAAGTCTGTGGAAGTGCATCAGGTGCAACGTGTTTGAAAAACGGCGGGAAGCACTTTGTGCGTGTTTAATTATAATTAAATATGATAATAAAGGTCAAATACGAAATTCTTGAAAATTAAAAAAGAAAGAATCTAACGATAAAATTTAAGCAGCATATTCTTAAATTTCTCCATATAAATTCAAAAAAATAAAAAAGGAAAAGAAAAGAAGGTAACCTACCAAAAGTTGGCAGATTTTTTATGAATTTTTTTTAATGGTGATTTAGAAAAATTAATGAATGAAAAATAAAAAACGTTACAAATTATATATTTTTATATTAGAATGTTAAAATCGGATAATTTAAAATTCAAAGAAAGTAATATTGTATGATTTCTAATTAACAGCATTTAAAATTAAATAATTTAAAATTGAAAACTTTTGAATTTAAATAATTTTCAATGATATGCGATTAAAATTGGTCAATTTAAAATTTAAAACTAAATTGAATGTTTCAATATCAAAGTATCAGAAAGTCTAGAATTTAAATTGTTATTACGTAATTAAGTCTGAATTAAGTATAATTTAACATTAAAACTGAATAGACCAATTTTTCTATGATCAAAAAAGAAATAAATTGTTAATCCAAAAGGACGAATTTTCTGTCTAAATTTTTAACCAAATGGTTGAATTTTCAACAAAAGAAAATTAATTTTAACCAAATGGTTGAATTTTCAACAAAATAATTCAATTTTCAAAATTGTGAAACTTTTGATCAAATAGTTGAATTTTCAACCTAAAAAAAATTCTCATAAAAAAATGTAATATTTGATGTGTCAACCAAAAAGATGAAATTTCTATCAAAAGAAATGAATTTAAAAACCAAGAAAAAAAACATTTACCAAAAAAGACGAATGTTCAACAAAATATATGAATTTTTAAAGAAACAGTTAAATTTTCAACTAAAAAATATTAATTCTTAATCAAAAACTGTAAAACTAAATCTTCAGAAGATAATTATTAAAAAAACACGAATTTTCCACAACAAAAATCCAGTTTTCAATCAATGAGACGAATTTTCGCCTGAAATGGTGAATTTTCTGCAGAGAAATTGATTTTTCAAGCAAAAAATATAAATTTATGGTAAAAAAAAAGTTGCATTTTTAACAAAAAAAAAGGAAATTTTGAACAAGAAGATTAGTTTTCTACCAAAAAAGACGAATTTTCAACTACAAAATATAACTTTCCAGCCAAGAATGGAAAAGTTAAATTTTTGGTAAAAAAATTAATTTTCAAACAAAAAAAAACTAATTTTTCAATTATATAGTCAAATTTAATAATAGTCAAATTTGTTCAAAATTGAACAATTTTATTTTGAATTTAAGAGTCTCAAAATTGAATGATTTTAGATTGAAATTTCGAAAACAGGACAATTTCAAATCGTTAAAAATGGAATATTTTCATACTACAATTTTGAAAATTGAATCATTTAAAATTCAAGGAAGTGAAATTTTACTATTTCTAATTAAAAGCGTTCAAAATTAAATAATTAAAAATTGAAAACTTTTGGCGGCTAATAATTAGTTAATAATTAATATAATATTAATAATAGTAATAATTAATTCGAATGTAATATAATACTGATTCATAGTGATTTGGAAAATTTTTTAATTAAAATAGAATTATTTCTTATTCTAAAAAAAGTTTCAAAGTAAGAAGTAATTTTAAACAAAGAACATTAGAAATGAAAAAATTGTCGTCACAAAAAATTTTGATATTAAAACTGTTGTATACGTAAAGCCTTAAAAACTTCAAATATTTTAAGTACTAGATTTAACTGATATAAAAATTAATAATTTTCAAATTGGTAATTACTTTTTTCAAAATTCAACCACTCAAATTTTAATTTCCAAATTAAACTTTATGAGAGAGGAAAATTGAAAATTGTGTGTCCAACATGAAAAGTCAGATCTCTAAAGTTGTAAGAAATTATTCAATTACTGAGGTATCGATTTCGGATAGTTTAATTTTTGACACTTCATACAGAATTTGAAAATTTTTTTCCTTGAAAGTTTCGAATCAAATATTTAAAAAATGTTAATTATCCTTTTTATTAAATTTTGAAATAAAAATCGGACAATTTTAAGATATTACATTGTGAATTAAAAATTAAATATGTATAAGCATACATAACAAGATTCTAAAATCTTATTTTCAAGGTTTCAATTTAAGAGATTATTGTTTTAATTTTTCATTATTTTGAATTTATTCTGGAGACATTTAATTCAAAATTGTTTAATTATAAATTCTTAAAACTGAAAATTGCACAACTATAATATATTTTAACTTAAAATTCTACATTTTCGAAATTTCAAAAAACTAGACAATTTTTTACGTTAAAAATTGACATCAAGCAATTTAGAATATTTAAATTTAACATTATTAAATTTAAAACTGCATATCAACGCTTTCAGTACGAAATTTTGCAATTTTAAAAGATTTAATATTAAGGTTATCCTGACAGTTTTAATATTTAAATTTAAAACTACAATATTGTGAAATTTCAAATTAGAAACCTCCAAAATTTAAGAAATTTGTTTTAGAATTGCGCATTAAAAAGTATAATTTTAAATTAAAATCATAGAAATTTTAAAAATAATAAATATAATATTAATAAGTGATGTAGTTTCAAGTGACACTAAAAGTGATTAGAATGATTTTTGTAACTAAAAATGTGATTTCTGTCAAAAAATCACTGTCTTATTGATTTCACTGGAGATATTTAAAAGCGTGTTGTCAAAAACTAAACATTAAATTCTTGTTTTTTTTTTTTAATTTTGTAGTTAAATTTGAATGTTGGACTTTAAAGAAAATTTAAAGTTGGATTCATTCCGAGTTTAGAAAACAATCGAAAAGATTACAAAGCTAAATAAATAGAAGCAAATAAAGAATAAAGTTCAAAATAATACTGTGGATTTAAAATACTTTATTTTAAATAAATCACTTTGAATACTCTCTATAAATAAAGTGAAATACCTCAAATATTCAAAACGGACGGACAATACATATTTAAATTACCTCATCACTTCAAATTCCTCTACGATTTACATCAAAAATCAACAGCAGAACAAATAACAACCGCCAAAAAGAAAATAAACAAAATTCTCCAATTGATCCGCAATAAATAAAAAGTACAATTGGCTACCTAAATTTTCTACCCAACAAAAATCCCGGATCGAAACATCTAAGGATCTCAAAAGTGACGAGCTTCAAGAATTTTCTTACTCCTAAAAACATAAACTATCATAAAATTAAAAAACAGTAAAAAAATGATATTTTGAGAAATAAATAATTTCGTGTCGTTACATCACAGTTTAAGTATCTAAGCCTTCAAAATCTTTAAACTCTCGGTTTATTGGACATGGAACTCAAAATCTAAACACTATGCGAGACTGGAAACTTAAAAATACCAAATCTAATCTAAGTATTGTGACTGAGATTAGTTTCGATTAAAATTCTTCATTTTTCAATCTGACTTGTACTACTAGAAACTGTAGAGTGAGATTGAATCGAGGGGTTTCGCAGAACGGGAAGATTGCTATTTACACAATTTAGCCACAAATTTGCGCACGTTACGTGATAATTGTTCTCATTATGAGAAACTTTACCACTCGTTATGACTGTCAAGCAAAGAGCACAGGTCACGTTCTCGTTTGGATGCAATGGCCAGACTGGTAATTCAGTTACAATCTGAAAATAAAAACAGAAGCAATTTATTTTTGTAGATTTAAAAGTTGAATTATGATTATAAAAATAATATACGATCATAAAATATTATTTTCAGGGCAAGAACTAACTTCAGAGATCAAAAATAGTATCAATAGTCGCATACATTTCCGAACATAGTAGCAAAATTGACATAGGACTTTAAACTAATGGACTTTTTTTTTCTTGACCATTTTTTGTTCCCTGATCATTAATAATACCAGAATAAAACAATATTTCAAATACAAATTACAAATTTTCAAATATAAAAGATGATTTTTAAACAAAATACTTTAATTTTCAACAACAAAAAAAAACAGAATTTTCGACTTGAAAAGATGAAATTTCATAAAAAAAATAAATTTTAAAACCAAAAAGACGGATTTTCAACAAATAAAGATTTTTTGATCATGAAAAAAAGCTCACCTAAATTGTTAAACCTTCAAGCCAAAAGATGAATATTTTGTACAAAAATTGAATTTTTAACCAAAAAATATGAATTTTCATCAAAAAAATAATTTCGAAAAAAAATTAATTTTTTACCCACGCAGTTGAATTTTCAATTTAAATAGATCAGTTTTCAACAAAATAATTCAACTAAAGAGATGAATTTTAACTAAAAATATGAATCTTCAACAGAAAAATGATTTTCAATAAATCAGTTGAATTTTCAAACAAATAGTTGCATTTTTATCCAAGAAGGATGAAATTTCTACTAAAGCAGATTAATTTTTTGATAAAAAAAAATTTTCAAACAAATTGTTGAATTTTCATCCAAAAAAGATTTAAGTTTGCATTACAATACCAAAACATGACATCAACCAAAAAGGAAATCTTCTACGAAAACAGCTGAATTTCCAATTTAAAAAAAAAACGAATTTTCAACAAAACAGTCGAATTTTGAAGAAAACAATTGAATTTTCAACCAAAAAGAATGACTTTTTTAAAAATTGTTGAATTTTCAACCAAGCAGTTTGAATTTCAACAAAACAGTTTAATTTTTAACCAAGAAGGATGCCTTTTTAACAAAACTGTTGAATTTTCAAACAAACATTTGCATTTTTATTCAAGAAAGATGCAATTTCTACTAAAACGGATAAATTTTTTTATTTAAAACACATATTTTCAAAAAACTTGTTGAATTTTCATCGAAAAAGTTTTTAGTTTGACTTTTGAACATAAAACTATGAGTTTTATACAACAAATAAATTTTCAACTCATAAAGAAAAAAGTTCCATAAAATAGTTGAAATTTCAACCAAATAGTTGCACTTTTATCCAAGAAGGATCAAATTTTTACTAAATCAGATTAATTTTTTAATTAAAAAAAAAAATTTTTTAAATTGCTGAATTTTTATCCAAAAAAGATTTAAGTTAAATTTTCAACACCAAAACATGAAATCAACCAAAAAGAAAATTTTCTACGAAAACAGCTGAATTTCCCACCGAAAAAGCCGAATTTTCAACAAGACAGTTAAATTTTGAAGAAAACAATTGAATTTTCAACCAAAAAGAAGGACTTTTTGACAAAATTGTTGAATTTTCAACAAAGCAGTTTAAAATCCAACAAAACAGTTGAATTTTTAACCAAGAAGAATGACTTTTTAACAAAACTGTTGAATTTTCAACCAAACAGTTGCATTTTTATTCAAGAAAGATGCAATTTCTACTAAAATAGATGAATTTTTTTAATAAAAAAGGCAAATTTTTCAAAAAACAGTTAAATTTTCATCCAAAAAAGATTTCAGTTGACTTTTCAACACCAAAATATGAATTTTAAACAAGTAAATTTTAGCAAAAAAAGTTGATATTTCAACAAAACAAATAAATTTTTAACAAAACAGGGACTTTTCAACAACAGTTGAATTTTCAACCAAAAAGGATAACTTTTTAACACTGTTGTTGAATTTTTCATCAAATAGTTGCAATCTACTATAATAGATTAATTTTTTAATTAAAACGACAAATTTTCAAAAACCGAAGACGAATTTTCTACAAAACCGTTGAATTTTCAACCAAAACGGATGACTTTTTACCAAAGTTGTTGAATTTTCAACCAAAGAGTTTAATTTTCAACCAAAAAGGATGACTTTTTAACAACCAAATATGCAGTTGTATTTTTGTCCAAGAAAGATGCAATTTCTACTAAAATAGATGAATTTTTAAACTAAAAAGACAAATTTTCCAAAATTTAGTTGAATTTTCATCCAAAAAAGGTATAAGTTGGTTTTACAGCAGCAAAATCTAGATTTTAATCAATAAGTAAATTTTCTACGAAAATAGTTGTAGTTCCATTACAAAAAGACGAATTTTCAACCAAAAAGGATGACTTTCACAAAATTGTTAAATTTTCAAACAAATTAAAAAATTTTTAACTAAAAAGATAATATTCAAAAACTTCATTTTTAAAATTCCTTAATTTTACCCTGATATTTTAACATAGAATCTTTAATTTTTTATAATTTCAGATTTAAATTTCAAACTTTCAAACTTATTTATTGTTTTCAACAAAAAAAAGAAGATGAATTTTCTACCATAAAAAATAAATTTTCAATTCAAAAGGTCGAACTTTTAATAAAACAGCTGAATTTTCTATAAAAATATCTTATTGTCAAAATAGTTAAATTTTCAAACAAAAATTATTACAGTTCAACCAAGAAAAGTTGAATTTTTAAACAAGTAATTGGATTTTTTAGAAGACAGTTGCAATTTCAACTAAATTTTCAACAAAATAATTGAATTTATGATTTAAAAAAAAAAGACTTTTGAACAAAAGACTTGAAGTTTCAATGAAATAATAAAATTTTCCAAAAAACAATTGAATTTTCAACCAAATATTTTAATTTTCTACCTAAAAAGATGAGCACTGATGGTTTTTTGTCGACAAGGATAATTAATTAATTAATTTCTGACGTTAAATTTTGCCGATTACTGGTAAAATATTTTTTTGAGAAACGAGAAAAAATCTCCCTTGGCCCGGATTTGAACCGGGAACGCCACTATTCACGAGCGGATCGTTTAACCAATTACGTACACTTACTGACGCGTGATTGGCTAAACGCTATATATTAAATATTTTCTAATTATATTTGTAATTATAAATAATAATTATAATTTTTTAATTATTTGTGTAATTTTAACTATATTCATATTTTATTTACTTTTATTAATTTCAATTCTTGTTTCTCCAAAAATTATTTGACCAGTAATCGACAAAATTGAACATCAGAAATTAATTAAAAAATATAAAACTTCAACCAAAAACAGTTGAATTTTTAACCAAAAAGTCGAATGTTTTAGAAGGCAGTTGGCTTTTAAACTCGAAAGATGAATATTCAATAAAAAAAGTGAATTTACAATTAAGAAAAAGAAGACAAATGTTCAACAAAACATTTGAATTTATTAACCAAAAAAGATGACTCATTAACAAAATAGTTAAATTTTATGAAAATAATTATATTTTCTTCTAAAATGATGAATCTTCAAAAAAATAATGAATTTTTAAGAAAGAAGTATAACTTTCCACCAAGTAATTGAATTTTCAATATAAAAAAGAATAATTAACAAAAAAAATATAATAGTTGATTTTTTCAACTAAAAACTATCAATTTTCACCAAAAAATGTAATAGTTAAATTTTCAGTTAAGACTTTTAACTAATGAGATGAATTTTCAACTCAAATTATGAATATTTAACAAAAAAATGAGTTTAACAAAATGGTCTAGCCTTCAACCAAGTAGTTAAATTTTGTAACCAAAAAAAATAAATTTCGAACAAATAATGTAATAATAAATATTTAAACAAAAAAATTAACTTTTAATCAAAAACAGTTGAAATCAACAAAAAAAAACAAATTATCAACAAAATATTTCAATCCTCATTTTTGACTGAAAAAGTATGAAAGTTTTACTAAACAGATGAATTTTAAAACTAAAAAGACGACTTTTTAAAAAAATAATCGAATTTTCAACCGAGAATGATTTCAGTTGAATTTTTGACATCAAAATATGAATTTTCAACAAAAAGTTAATTTTTTGACAAAATAGTTATATTTTCAACTCAAGCAGTCGAATTTTGGATTGAAAGTTTAAATTTGCAAAAAGATAATACAATTTTTAACTGAAAATATAATCGTCAAGAGAAAGAAACTGAAAAAAATAGAAATAGAAATACAAAGCAAATAAATTACTGACAAGAATATTATATCACAGTGGCCGCAAAACTGCATTTTCAAAATTCTCTAATTCTTCTCCAACAAATTTTTCATTCTATCTGATAATTATTATTTAAAGACCAGAATCTTGATTTTGCTACAGTTATAAATTAAATTTTCAAATGTATGATCATTGACAGTTTTTAAAAGTGTTTCTTATAGAAATTTCCTGACTTTTGCAAGATTTTATTCAAAATCTTATGACTTTCCCTGACCAATAAAATTCCCTTATTTCCAGGTTTTTACTGGTAAAAGCATTATTGATCCAAGTCTAAAATATTTCTTTCTGAATATGTCCACTTATAGAGTTGCATTTTTTAAAATTAATTAATTAATTAAATGTATTAATTTTAATTAAATAATTTAATTAATTAATTTCATTTAATTAGAAGTTTTTCAGCTTGGAATAATTTTTAGGTTCTGGTTGTATTTTTTTATAAATTTAACATCTTGTGAAGTCGAAAAATTTCAATTTTCCAGTTCGTTGTTCAATTTCAACTTTATTCTTTCTCAAACTTAAATCTTCTCGATTTGAATTATTATTAATTCTGCATTTAAAATAATTAATTTTGGAACGATATTCAATTAAAAAGGTATCGACTATTAGGGCTTTGACTGGAAATTATACTTTGAAACAGTACGACTGAAATATGAATTTGTTTCGTTTTCAGTATTCGAATTAGAAATTATTCCATTTTAGAAAATTCCGACTTTAAAATATTCAACCAATAAGTGTTACTAATCAAAACAGTACAATTTTTAAAGATTTTGTTTGAAATAGTCGAAAATGTCGTACAATCCAAAGCCTAAGATGGAAAATAATAATGAATAGACGAATTCATAAGATTTTAAAATAGTTTTTGTATATATTAGTCTTTGGGGAGTATTTCCCAGTATATGTTTTTAAACTTGCGATAATAGACATGTTTTTTTTTGGCCAATCACCGAACTTCGACAATATTTTTTAA
>JAUELO010000023.1:8225329-8238835 GCA_032357855.1 Amphibolips quercusostensackenii | reverse complement strand
ACCGAACTTCGACAATATTTTTTAAGGGAAAGTGAATTTAGTGGATTTTTTTCAAAATAGTGTCCATAGTGGCGTGATTCCAACTATGCATCAGACGTATTCTATTTTATAAAATAAAAAATTATATTTACGGGAATATTTGTGTAAAATGGTTCCATCTCGGCCCAAATTCTGTCGATTTCCATC
Source organism: Amphibolips quercusostensackenii (assembly GCA_032357855.1). Classification (NCBI taxonomy): domain Eukaryota; kingdom Metazoa; phylum Arthropoda; class Insecta; order Hymenoptera; family Cynipidae; genus Amphibolips; species Amphibolips quercusostensackenii. Next base: position 8,238,649 of record JAUELO010000023.1, on the reverse strand, counting down.
ATCAAATCATCAAATCCCATGATATTGATATCCATTTCCTTGTGCGAGAAATTGACACGTCTACAAACCGCAGCGACTTCCGCCAAATCTAAAAATAAATTTAAATGTGTATAAATAAACAAAAAATGATTAAATAAATTTTATTTTCATAATTAAATTTTTTATTCTTACTGCAGAGAAAATTATATCCTTCGGCAGTGGCTAGAACTTCACGCAAAACAGCTTCTGTGGAGATGTTGGAAAATATATTAGCTGCAACTTGAAGCAGTAAAACACAACTTTCCATGTACTGTTTCCATTCACAGTAGATTGTCTAAAAACATAGAATAGTAATTTTCTGTTTAGTGAAGTTGGTTCAATCGTAACTAAAATTTACATAAAATTTTGAAAAATACTGAACCTGGTGCATATTTTCCACAGTCGACTCATCTTCCTGACTAGGGGAGAGAAAAGATTTCAGATCGAGACTCGGAACTGATCCGGATCGAGTCAAAACTCCGGGTGCAGTATTTCCTAATTCTATACTATTTACTGAGATGCAATCTTCCTTTTGAACTACTTTATCTGCAAGAATAAAAACAGGCTGAATTAAAAATATATTTAAGAAGATCTATCCGGGTGTCCGAAAAAATCATTTTCAAAGATTCCTGAACAATTTTTCATTTTCTTGGACCATTAATATTCAAAGATTAACATTTAAATACAAAAATTTAACATCAAATCTTTTATAAACGGAATAAAACAATTATTTCAAATTAAAATTCAAATATTCTTAAATTTATTACTTGATATTAACTAAGACAGATTACTTTCCTACCACAAAAGATCAACTGTCAATCCAAAAGAACAAACTTTGCACAAAAAATTTGAATTTTCAACAAAAAAAGATGACTTTTTAACAAAATAGTTAAATTTTAAACAAGATGATTAAATTTTCAACAAAACAGCTGAATTTTTAATCAGACTGTTGAATTTCAACCAAAAAAGATGAAATTTCATTCTAAAACATGAATTTTAAAACCAAAAAGACCAATTTTCAACCGATAAAGATTTTTCAGTCATGAAAGAAAAAAAAATTTCACCTAAATTGTTGAACCTTCAAGCCAAAAGACGATTTTTCTGTACAAAAATTGAAATTAAAGCAGAAAATATGAATTTTTAACCAGAAAATAGGACTTTTTATCAATAAAAATAACTTTCAACAAAGCAATGAAATTCGCAACCAAAGAGATAAACCTTCATTAAAAAAAGAATGTCAACGAAGTAGTTAAACTTTTACCCACACAGTTGAATTTTCAATTGAAAAATATTAGATTTCAACAAAATAGTTAAACTTTCAACGAAAGAAATGAATTTTCAACAAAAAAATGATTTCTTAACAAAGTGGCTCAACCAAAATTTGTAAACAAAATAGTTGAATCCTCTGGAAAAGAAGATTAATTTTCAACCAAACAGTTGTATTTTCATCCAAGAAACATGAAATTTATACTAAAACACATGAAGTTTTAAAACAAAATGATAAATGAAAAAAATTAATTGAATTTTCATCCAAATAAAGATTTTAATTTTACATTTCAACATCAAAATATGAGTTTTAATAAGGAAGTAAATTTCCTACGAAGAAACTTGAACTTTCAACCCAGAAAGACGAATTTTCAACAAAAAAGCTAAATTTTCAACCAAAACTGATGCCAAGTGACTTTTAAACAGCAAAATTTTAATTCTAGACAAGAAATAAATTTTCTGCAAACTAGCTGAATTTTCAATAAAACAGATGAATTTTCAACCAATAAAGAATTCAAGTGACTTTTCATAACACCAAAATTTTAATTCTAAACAATAATCAAATTTTCTGCAAAATAGTTGAAATTTTAATACAACAGTTGAATTTTCAACAAAAGCGTAGAATTTTCAATAAAAAAGTATGACTTTTTAACACAATTGTTGAATTCTTAATCAAAAAGTTCCATTTTCATCTGAGAAAAATGCAATTTCTGCTAAAATAGATGAATTTTTTAATTAAAAAGACAAATTTTCAACCACAAAAAGTTGAATTTTTATCCAAAAACGATTTTAGTTGACTTTTCAACACCAAAAAATGAGCTTAAAAAAACAAGTAATTTTTCCATGAAATAGTTGGATTTTCAAGGAAACATTTGAATTTTCAACCAAAATGGACTTTTGAACACAATTATTGAATTTCCAATCAAACAGTTGCATTTTATAGAAGGAAAATGCAATTTCTACTAACATAAATGAATTTTTTAATTAAAAAGACAAATTTTCCGAAAAATAGTTAATTGTTCGTCCAGAAAAGATTTCACTTGACTTATCAGCACCAAAATGTGAATTTTAAACAAGTAAATTTTCCACGAAATATTTAAATTTTCCACAAAACAGCTAAATTTTCAACTAAAAGAGATTTCAAGTGACTTTTAAACACCAAAATTTTAATTCTGAACAAATACATTTTCTACAAAATAGTTGGATTTTCAATAAAACAGTTGAACTTTCAAAAAAAATTTCATGTGTTTTTCAACACCAAAATTTTAATTCTAAACAACAATAAAAATTTCTGCGAAATAGTGGAATTTTCAATAAAACAGTTGAATTTTAACAAAATAGATGAATTTTCAACAAAACAGCTGAATTTTTAACCAAAAAGGATGTCTTTTTTAACAAAATTGTCGAATTTTTAACCAAAAAGTTCCATTTTTATCCAAGAAATTTGCAGTTTCTACTAAAATAGATGAATTTTTTAATTAAAAAGACAAATTTTCAAAGAAATAGTTAAATTTTCATCCAGAAAGATTTCAGTTGACTTTTTAACACCAAAATATGAATTTTTAACTAGTAATTTTTCCACGAAATAGTTTAATTTTTAATAAAACAGTTGAATTTTCAAACAAGTAATTTTTTCACGAAATAGTTGAATTTTCAACAAAATAGTTGAATTTCCAACCAAAAAAGATGACTATTTAACAAAATTGTTGAATTTCCAGCTAAAAATTGCATTTTTATCCAAGAAAGATGCAATTCCTACTTAAATAGATGAAATTTTTAATTAAAGACAAATTTTCAAAAAATAGTTGAATTTTCATCCAGAAAAGATTTAAGTTGATTTTTCAACACCAAAATAGTCATGTTAATCAAGAAATAATTTTTTGTTACAAAATAGATTCATTTTCAACCCAAAATAGTGAATTTTCAACAAAACAGTTAAATTACCAACCGAAAAGGATGACTTTTTAACAAAATTGTTGAATTTTCAAACAAATAATGAAATTTATAACTAAAAATATAACCTTCAGGAGAAAGCAACTGCAAAAAAAGAAGAAATATAAATATAAATACAAGGCACATGAATTACTAACAAGAATATTATATGAGGGTTACCGCAAAACTTCATTTTAAAAATTCTCTAATTTTTCCCTGACCAATTATTCATTTTCCCTGACCATTAATATTCAAATACTTGTAACATTTTCAACCTAAGATCTTTGATAATCGGAATAAAACAATTTCAGATTAAAAATGAAAAAACTTTAATTTATTTTGCTTGACAGTTATTTAAAGTTATAGAAATTTCCTGACTTTTGCAAGAATTTTTTCTTAATCCTTGACTTTTCCCTGACCAATGAAATTCCCTGACTTTTTTTTTTAAATCGTTGTTGACTAGGTTCGTTTTTCATTCACCAGGTTTCTTTGGCGCGTGAAGTTGAATTCATATTCAATTTCTGTAAATAATATTAAAATTCTAGAATAGTTAAAAATATTTTTTACCGGTATCTAATTGTGCCTCGAGTTTACTTCCCAGAGGCTGTTGATCCCTGAATTCCTCCATTCCAAGGGCATCAAAGGCTTCGGAAATTTCTTGAACTAATGAAGTTTCCGTTTTAATCTCGCTTCTCAAAAAACTGTCCGTTTTAAAATCAAATTCAGAAAATAGATCCATATTTGTTTCGGTGCCTAAAGTTTCTAGATCCGGTGCAATACTTTGTTCCGCGGAAACAAAGTCTCCAAAATCGTCTGCTGGGAGAGGATCCTCTACTTCTAAATTTGTCTTGCTGAAAGCTGCAACCGGCTCTTCGACTAAAACGCGAAGTGCACTGTACTTGTCTTCCGTTTGCTGCAGGTTCATCAAATCTTGTGCACTTTCTGCCAAAGGTTTGCTCAACAATTCCACCTCATTTCCAGGAATTCTCTCCACAGTCTGAAATTCCTTCGGAGTAACTTCAATGCTTCTCGGAGGATCATTGCGTATAATCGTGTCCCTGAGAATCACCGTCTTCGACTGATTCTTCAAACTACACTTTGGAAACAATTCCGTCAATCTTTCCAAATTTCCATCCCCAAGAGAGTTTCTGTACCCAGAAGAATGTCCGGAATTCATTAAACTTCCGCTGTCCATTAGATGCATTTCTCTACTTGCTCCTACATTAATTCCTGAATTTCTTCCTAGGTTTGCTTGGCTTCCCTGATTTCCTTGAACCGAATGTAATTGCGATTTTACACTCGTTTTCTTCAATTTCTCCCCCGGTTTTTTAACTCCCAAATTATGATTTGCGAGTCTGCTTCCAATCGCTGATCCTTGTTTCGAATCCCACATGGGAATTGTGGGAATCGTGGGCAGCGGAGCACTTTGGAAATCAGAAAAATCATCGCCGGAATCATTTGATGAGTGATTTTTCAAGCCTTGACGAGACTCTGCTGGAAAATTAATTCCGAAGCCACAATTACTGGGAGAATTTTTCACCTCAGATCTCGTCTCGTGAGTGGAATTAAATAAATTATCAGCACTTGAGGAAGTTACAACTGAACTTGTTCTAATGCCAGATCTCGAATTGGAAAACGAATTCGAGTTAGTACTAGAACTTAAATTTAAACTTGGAACAGAATTCGAATTTGGAATAAAACTTGAGTGCGAAACAGAATTTGAGGGAGTTTCGAAGACAGAAAATGTTTTTGAATCGTGTGGTTTTGGCTCTTTTTTCACTGGAATCACATTGTAAGTATCCAAGAGTGCAATATTAAGATTAGGAACTGGTGGTACTCGAATAAGATGTAACACTTCGAGACTGTTAAAAGGATAAGAAGCTTGTGCAAGAGCCACTAATGCTAAAACTATATACAATTCTTGTTCAGTCAATTGCCCTGCATATTTTTGATTAGCAAGACTCCAAATGTAGCCCAGAACTTCAGTCGATAATTGGCTGGTGAGTAAAAGTGGAAAAATTTTGTTTGTGTCGACGAGAACTTCACCGAAATTTGCACCAGGTCGACTTTTTTCTTCACGGACTGCCTCCCAGATTTTTTTGTACACAGGTGGCAGGATATTGGAATTTGGCCACAGCCAACCTGGCAGTTGTGACATCCTTTTTTCACTTTGATTTTGCACTTTGTACATTGTGAAAACTGAGAAAAACGCCCTGCTCCGATTAAGGGATTTTGAGGTTAGCTCACTCGCGAAAACTGGTACAAATTATAAAACCCCGCATTTCAGATTGGAGAATTATTATTTTCGCAAGGGGGGTTGATATTTTGGATGTTTTCGTAACATTGCGGATCTAATTCGAGTGATAAAGACAAGAGGAAATTGTGTTTTGTACAGCTATGACAGGTGACAGGTGATGAGTTGTTGAGGTTTTTGTCCTTTTCGGTGACGCATTTCCATTTCACAATCTCTTTTTCATGTGAGTGGAAATTTTGGAAAGATTCTCTCGTTTTCGGGGCTTTTGTGGTAAAGTTTTTAACTTTCAATTAAGGTAATTTTCGGGAAAATATGAAAGATCGATCGATGATGTAATTTGATAAATGTGACGTCATCTAGCAAGATGTATGCACGGCCAGCCGCTAGGTAGCGCTTTGAAAATTCGTGGTTGAAAATTTAACTATTTTTGTGAAAATTAGTTATTTTTTTGTTGAAAAATAATTGAATGAAAATTTAACTATTCCACTTTTGATTAAAAATTTACCTTTTTCAGTTATGAAATTATTTTTTTAGTTGAAAATTAAACTATTTTTTTATTAAATTCATTTTTTTTCCATATTGAAAATTTATCTTTTTCAGTTGAAAATTCATTTTTTTTTGTAGAAAATTATTCTTTTTTAAAATTCATCTATTTTGATTAAAAATTCATTCCTTTGATTGAAAATCTAACTATTTCGGTAAAAAATAATTTTTTCTTGTTTGAAAATTAATTAAATGAAAATTCCACTATTCTAATTTTTGTTGAAAAAGCAACCAGATGGTCGAAAATTCACGTATTTTAATGAAAATTCATCTCTTTTCCTTTAAAAATTAATAGTTTTCATCAAAAATTCACCTTTTTTGTAGAAAATTATTCTTCTTATTTGAAAATTCTTCTATTTTGGTTAAAAATTAATTTCTTTGGTTAAAAATTAACCTATTTTTTTGAAAATTTATTTGCCTTTTGCTTGAAAATTTATCTGTTATTTTAGTTGAAAATTTATATTTTTTTGACAGAAAATTATTTTCCTTGTTTTTAAATACATCTATTTCGGTTAAAAATCTATTTCTTTGATTGAAAATTTAACTAATTTGGTGATTTTTTAAAATTAATTAGGCGAAAATTTAACTTTTCTATTTTTGGTTGAAAACTTATCTTTTTTAGTGCAGAAATCAACCAGTTGGTCGAAAAATCATGTATTTTAATGAAAATTGGTCTCTTTTTTTAAAATTAATCTTTTTGGTTGAAAATTATTTTTTTTGTAAGAAAATTATTCTTCTTTTTTAAAAATTCATCTATTTTGGGCAAAAGTTCAAATCTTTGGTTGAAAATTTAGCTGTTTTTTTTTTTGAAAATTTGTTTTTCTTTTATAGTTAAAAATTAATTTTTTATACTGGAACCTTTCTAAAATTAATAACTAAAATTTTCAGTTTTTTTTAGTTGAGAATTTGCCGTTTTGGTAGAAAATTATTCTTCTTGTATGAAAATCCATGTATTTGAATGAAAATTTGTCTCTTTTGGTTGAATATTAAACTTTTCACTTAAAAATTTAAACTTTTGGTTGAAAAATAATTTATTTTGGTTTAAAATTGAACTATTTTGCTCAAAATTAGTTATTCTTTTGTTGGAAATTAATTAAATGGAAATTTACCTATTCCATTTTTAATTGGAAATTTATCTTTCTTAGTTAAAATATTATTTCTTTGGTTGCAAATTTTACTATTTTTTTGAAAATTCATTTTTCTTTTGCTTATTAAAAATGTACCTTTTTCAGTTGAAAATTCATCTTTTTTGGTAGAAAATTATTCTGCTTGTTTTAAAATTCATCTACATCGGTTAAGAATTCATTTTTTTATTGGAACGTTAACTATTTCGGTAAAAAAATATGTTGCTTGAAAATTAATTAAACGAAGATTCAACTATTCTATTTTTGGTTGAGAATGTATCTTTTTTGGTTGAAAAATTAATTATTTGGTCGAAAATTCATGTATCTTAAATAAAATTTGTCTCTTCTTTTAAAATTAATCTTTTTAGTTAACAATTTTTTCTGGTAGAAAATAATTCTCATTTGAAAATTCATCTATTTTGGTTAAAAATTATTATTTTATGTTGTAAATTTAACTATTATTTAAATTTTCTTTTTCTTATTCATTTAAAAATTAATTTTTAATCGTGAAAATTTACGAAAATTAAAAAATAAAATTTTTAATTGGAAATTTATTTATTTTTTTTGAAAATTCGCTCTTTTGGTAGAAAATTATTCTTCGTGTTATAGAAACTAAAATTAAAATGAAATTTTCAGTTAAAAATGTTTTTCTTTTTAGTTGAAATTTCTCTTTTTTGGTAGAAAATTATTCTTCTTGAATAAAAATGCATGTATTTGAATAAAAATTCGTCTCTTTTGGTTGCAAATTAAACTTTTTGGTTGAAAATTCATCATTTGGTTGAAAAATAATTTCTTTGATTGAAAATTTGAATATTTTGGTAAAAATAATTTTTTAAATTTGAAATTTAATTAAATGAAAATTTAGCTATTCTATTTTTGGTTGAAAATTCATCTTTTTTGGTAGACAAGGCAATCAATTGGTCGATAATTTATGTATTTTCATTGAAATGTGTCTCTTTTCCTTTAAAATTAATCTTTTTGGTTCTCTGTAGAAAATTATTGTCCTTGTTTTAAAATTCATCTATTTTGATAGAAAATTCATTTCTTCACTTGGAAATTTACCTTTTGGTAAAAATTAATTTTTTCTCGTTTGGAAGTTAATTAAATGAAAATTTAACTATTCTATTTTTGGTTAAAAATTTATCTCTTTTAGTTGAAAAATCAATCAGTTGGTCGAAAATTAATGTATTTTTATGAATATTTGTCTCTTTTCTTTTAAAATTAATCTTTTTTGGTTAAAAATTCATCTTTTTTGGGTAGAAAATTATTCTTCTTACATGAAAATTCATTTATTTTAGTTAAAAAATCATTTCTTTGGTTGAAAATTCAACTATTTTTTAAAATTTGTTTTTCTTTTTTGATTAAAAATTAATTTTAAAAACTTTCTAAAACTAAAAACTAAGATTTTCAGTTAAAAAATTTATTTTTTTCAGTTGGAAATTCGCCGTTTTGGTAGAAAATTATTTCTTCTTGTAATAAAATTCATGTATTTGAAAAAAATTCGTCTCTTTTGGTTGAAAATTAAACTTTTCGGTTTAAAATTCACCTTTTTGTTCAAAAAATAATTTCTTGGAGTGAAAATTTGTTATTTTTTTGTTTTAAAAACTAATTTTTCCTACTGAAAACTTTATAAAAATATAAAAACTAAAATTAAAATAAAAATTTCGGTTAAAAATGTATTTTTTTATTTGAAAAATCATCTTATTGGTAGAAGATTATTCTTATTGTAAGAAAATACATAAATTTAAATAAAAATTCCTTCCTTTTGGTTGAAAATTAAACTTCTTAGTTAAAAATTAATCTTTTTAATAAAAAATTATTTCTATTTATGTTTTTTAGTTAAAAATTTATTTTTCTTTGGTAGAAAATTAATATTCTTATTTGAAAATTCATCTATATTGGTTTAAAATGATTTTTTTTATCTGAAAATTAAACAATTCCACTGTTGATTAAAAATTTGTAGATTTTATTTAGGGATCGTTCATATATCACGTGACGCGTTTTTGTATTATTTATATTGTAGTATCCTTTTTAACTTCATGGGAATAGTATTCTTATCTTTCTTTAAACAAAATGAAAATGCGTCAGGTAATATTAAACGATCCCTTGAAATTTTAACTATGTGATTGAAAATTTACAAATTTTGTTGAAACGTATTTTTTAAAGATATAAATTAATTTTTTTAACTATACCATTTTTTGTTAGAAATTTAACTATTTTTAAACCTATTTTTTTAGCTGAAAAATCTTCTTTTTGGTAGAAAATGATTTACTTGAAAATTAATCTTTTTGTTTAAAAATTCATTATTTTTGTTGAAACTTTAAATATTTGCTTGGAACTTCTTTTTTTTTGTTTAAAATTATTTTTCAACTGAAAATTAAACAATTCCATTTTTGGTTGAAAAAAAAATCTTAAAAAAAAAATCTTTTAATTTGAAAATTCAACTATATGGTTGAAAATTAATATATTTTGTCAAAAATTGGTCTTTTTGTAGAATATTATTCTTCTTTGAAAATGATCGAAAAGCTACCGATTATGTTAAAAATTATTATTTTTTTAATTGATCTTTTTAATTATACCATTTTTGGTTGAAAATCTAACTATTTTGTTCAACAATTTTTTTTTTTGTTAAAAATTAATTTTTTAGTTAAAAATTCGCCTTTTGGTAGGAAATTATTTTATATCAATCAATTAGAAATTTCTTGTAATCTTTTTAAATTCTTTAAAATATTTCAAATACATTTGATATCCTTTTGAAGTTTTTAAAGCTCTTGAAAATGCTTTGAAATCTTTTGATATACTCTAAAATATTTTTAATCGGTTGAAATCCCTTCAAATTATTGAAATCAATTTAAAATTCCTTGAAATCTTTTAAAATTCCCTAAAATGTTTCAAAGCCTTTTAAAATCTTTTGAAATTTTCTAAAGCTTTTGAAAATTACTTGGAATTTATTTAAATATCCTAAAGTCTTTGAAGCCCTTTAAAATTCCTTTAAATTAATTAAAATACTTAAAAATTTCTTGTAACATTTCAAATTTCCTACAATTTTTAAAATTCTTTAAAAAATTCTTTTGAAATCGCTTAAAATTTAACAAAGCTCTCGAAAATTACATGGAATTTTTTTAAATACCCTGAAATCTGTCAAGCCCATTAAAATTTCTTTAAATTATTTACATCTCTTAACAATTCCTTGAAATACTTTTAAATTGATTGAAATGTTTTAAATCTTATTACATCTTATAATATATTTTAAGGCTTTTGAAAGTTACTTGGAATTTTTAAAAATACCCTGAAATATTTCAATATTTCAAAAGGCGTCTAAAAAATCTTTTAAAATGCCGTGAAATTGTTTAAAACTCTTGAAAATTCATTGGAATCTTTTCGAATGGCCTAAAATATTTCAAATCCTGTGAAATTCGATTATGTTACTAAATTCATTTAAAAACTCCTTGTAATGTGTTATAATACCCTAAAATATTTCAAATCCTATCAAACTTTCTCAAATACCTTGCAAAATTTTAAGTCTCTTTAAAATTCCTTGGAAATTTTTCTTAAATACACTAAAATATTTTAAATCTTTTCTAATGATTAAAATCAATGAAAAATTTCTCTGGAATCTTTTAAAACACCCTAAAATATGTACTTCAAATCCTATAAAATATTTTAAAATACCTTGCAATTTTCTAAAGCTCTTGAGAATTTCTTGAAATTTGTATGAGTACTCTAAAATATTCAAAATCCATGGAAATCCCTTGGAATAATTTAAAGCTTTTGAAAATTTTTTTGAATTTTTAAATATACTCTAAAATTTTTTTAATTCTGCAGAATTTTAAGAATACATTTTAATATTTCAAATCCTTTAAAAATTTTTGAAATCCCTCAAAACATTTGAAAGGTATTGAGAATTTCGCGGAATTTTCAAAAATAATGTAAAATATTTCAAAATAAAATAAATAAAATCTCTTCAAATTATTAAAATGAATTATAAATAACTGGAAATTTTTTTTTAATATCCTAAAATAATTAAAATCCTTTGAAATTCAATTAAGTTACGGAAATCAATTAATAATTCCATGAGATATTTTCAAATACCCCAAAATATTTTAAATTGTACAAAATGTTTTGAAATCCCTTGTCATTTTTTAATGCTCTTGAAAATTCCTTGGAATTTTTAAAAATACCCTTTAATATTTCAAATTTAAAAAAAAAACTTTTCAAAGTCCGTGAAATTTGTTTAAACTCTTGAAAAGTGCTTCAAATTTTGGAAAATACCTTTTAATATTTGAAATCACTTTAAATTTTTTACAGCTCTTGAAAATTTTTTTAAAATGCTTGATAATACCTTTTATATTCTAAATCATTTGAAATGTTTTGAAATCCTTTGGAACAGTTTTAAGGTATTGAGACTTTCTTGGAATTTTAAAAAATGCCCTAAAATATTTATAATCCTTTAAAATCTCTTCACATTATTAAAATGAATTATGAATTCCTTAGAATTTTTATAAATACCTCAGAATATTAAAAAACTTCTAAAATTCCATTAAGTTACTGAAGTCAATTAATAATCTAATGGAATCTTTTAAAATATCTTTAAATATTTCAAATTTTATAAAATGTTTTGAAATACCGTGAAAATTTGTCAAGCTGTTGGAAATTTCTGAGAATTTTTGAAAATACCCTAAAATATTTCAAATGCTCTAATTCTTTTTAAATCCCTTATCATTTTTTCAAGCTCTTGAAAATTCCTTGGAATTTCCGCAAATACCCTTTAATATTTCAAACTCATAAAAGTCTTATGAAATCCCTTGAAATTTTTTAAACCCTTGAAAATGCCTTAAATTTTTTTTAGATACCCTAAAATATTTCAAATTTTATAAAATGTTTTGAAATCCCTTGGATTTTTGTTAAGCTCTTGAAAATTCTTTGAAATTTTTGAAAATACCCTAAAATATTTCAAATCCTATAAAATATCCCTTGAAATTTTTCAAACTCTTGAAAATACTTTGGAATTTTTAAAAATATGTACCCTAAATATTTCAAATTTTATAAAATGTTTTTGAATCCCTTGAAATTTTGTGAAACTCTTGAAATTTTCTTGAAATTTTTGAAAATACCCTAAAATATTGCGAATTCTATAAATGTTTTGAAATCCCTTGACATTTTTAAAGCCCTTGAAAAATCCTTAAAATTTTTGAAAATACCTTTTGATATATAAATTCTTTTGAAATATTTTATAATCCTTTGAAACATTTTAAATGTATTGAGAATTCCTTGGAATTTTAGGAAATACCCTAAAATATTTTAAATCCTTTGAAATTCCATTAAGTTATTGAAATTAATAAATAATTCCATGTAATCTTTTGAAATACACTGAAATACCCTAATGAGTTTAAAATAATTAAAAATTTTTAGAAATCCCTTGGGACTTTTTAAAGTTGTTGAAAATTCTTTGGCTTTTTTTTAAATACCCTACAATCCTTTGAAATACCTTCAAATTATTGAAATCTATTACAAATTTTGTGTGATACTTTAAAATACCATAAAATATTTGAAATCCTTTAAAATTCTATTAAATTACTGAAATCAATTAAAAAGTCCTTGGAATATTTTTCAATCCCATACAATATTTTGAAATCCTTTGAAATCTTTTGAATATCCTTGAAACTTCATAAGGATCTTGAAATCTATTTTGAATTTTTAAAAATACTCTAAAATTTTAAAAATCCTTTGAAGTTCCTTCGAATTATTGAAACCTGTTTTAAATTTCAGGAATCTTTTAAAATACCCTCACATTTAAAAGCCCCGCAGGTTAATCTATTAAAAGAAAAGTAACTAAAGCAGACTAGCATAATCATTTTACTTTTTTTAAAGTGACTATAGGGACTTTAGCTCTAAAGAATGACTAAAAAGTAATTTGAGAAAAAGAAACTATAAAAGTGACAATGTGGCAGACCTCAGTATTCTTGAGTTACTTAAAGTCCTTTTTCCCGAACTCCCCTGACTTTTACCATTTTTTTTAAATTCCCTGTCTTTTCCCAAATTTCTAGTATTTCCTTAAACTGTTCCCACCCTGATTCCCTAGACGTAAAACCGCAAAACTACCTCTAAAATAAATTACGATCAGCAAATTATCAAGATTTGAAAAGCGCGCCAAACGCTTTGTTGTTTGTTCTGTCGGAACCA
>JAUELO010000023.1:8200985-8216547 GCA_032357855.1 Amphibolips quercusostensackenii | reverse complement strand
GTTTTGCGAAAAGAATTGGCTCGATGCGGAGGTCGGCGTTTGAGGTCGACGCTCTAGATCGTCTTCGGAGTTTTGCTATCTTCGATAATCGATACCTTCTGCCGATTTCGATATCTACGGTATCGAGTTTCTAACTGCGACTGTCATTTTCTTACATTTTACAATGTAGAAACTTCATCATCTAGTATTCTTATCATCCACAATCCTTTCTCCAATCTTCGAATCCTATCTAAGGAACAAAACAACTTTTACAGTTGGTTTCGAAGTAATAGAAGGTCTGTCGAGTAAAGCTCGTTGTAAATAATTTCACTTTACTCTTGGGATTAAACCTGGAAAAACACAGACAGTTTTGTATTTGCAGTTTTCTTAGATAATATTTTATAGATCAAACCTGCATTCAAACTTCATTCCAAAGGCCGTCCTCGTGCTGAAAAACCATTTTACATATTTTATTTGTTTACCTCTAGACCGATCTCATATGGATTCGAGCAGTTTGACTCTGGTGATGTCACGGAATTGGTGTACATTTTTGGAAAAAACTAAGAAGTGAGTTGTCTCAAAAATAGGCTACCTTTGATTTTTTTCAGATTCAGAGTAATGTGAAGGAGATATTCTGTGAATTTCGTCCTCGTTCAACCAGTCCATCATACAGAAAAACTTATTATTTATAATATAAAATAAATTTGTCCAAATACCCATTTTTTCGAAACCTTCATTGTTCAAAGAAGCTACAATTATGTGGTATGACATCATTTGTCTAGAACATAAAAATCCCGAATGTTGAAAAATACCGAAAATATAATTACCGAAATAGACAATTAATGAAAAAAATAAAATTACCGACAATATTCAGTCACGAAATTAAAATATTCCGAAAGTAAAAGTTAAAGAAACTAGAAAAATTCAGAAATTTTAAGACCAGAATTTTCAAAATCCCGAATTTATATCTGTCAGAATAATATTTTACTTTATATCGTGCTTTTTAAATTTTTAAACCACGCACGTATGTCTGTAAAATAAAATATTATTTCAAACGATACAAATATTAAATATGTTTTCAGGAATTTGAAACTTCGGTAATTTGGAATTTCGATAATTTATTACTTGCGTAATAATTCAATTAAGTTAAACATTTTCGGTAGTTTTTTTCTGTTAATTGCAAATTTCGGAAATTTTCATTTTTCGCAAATTTTCTGTTTTCTTAATTATATTTTCCATATTTTTCAACGCTCGCAAGTATTCTTTACTCGGCAAGATTAGATCATACCGATTATGAATTTCGAAAAATTATGATAAATTTGGGAAGATTGATCCGAGACCATATTGTATTCGAGAATTCCTCAACTTGTAACAAAAAAGTTTTACGTTTCGAGTAACGGAAGTTTTATGCCGAAAACATTATTTTATTTAAAACGGAAAATTGCGAAACTTTTTTCTTAAATTAAGGTAAATTTACGAAAATTCCGTTACAATTGTATAATTTTATGAAAAATTTCGGATAATTCAGTTACAAATTTCGCAAATTTAAGGTACCATACTGATATAAATTTTAATTAAAAAAATTGATGAAATTATGATTTTTGCTGATATGTTTTAATGAATTTTACTTTTTTAACAGTTTTGCCTTTTCTACTTTTTTTCCTTTAACATTAAACTAAGAAATCATAACAGAACAGCAAAAATCATGTTTTCATCAATTTTTGTATTTAAAATCTAAAAGGTCTTATATCATTAAAATATATTTGTTATGAAAAGGATTATTATTTTGACAATATTATTTTATATTATATCAAAGTAGTCTTTCCATAATATTAATAAAGTCGAAACAAATCAAGTGGTCTTTTTGAGAAAAATAACTCTATTTTTTTTGTAAATGTACGTCACTTTTCCAATTTAAGAAAAAAATTAGGTTTCTTCAAGGAATTTAAAAGAGATTCCACTACAGGTTGCCACAAAGGTAATTAATTTATGTCTCCTTTTTCCCAAGAGACAACTTTTTAAATAAAATTTTTGTTAATTTCATATTTTGCCAGGATCAGACTGTCCGATTTTATATGAAATCGGTCTCTAGACATTTTACGTATTGACTCCGAGGTTAGAAACTAATCGTGATGAAGGGTTTTGCGCGCATTTAAGAAAAAGAATGCGAAATTGTCGAGATGTGTATGATAGTTTAGGTTTTCTGAAAGGTTTGTCGCGCTTTCCCTGCTGTTTGGCGATTGCACGAAGTTTGGCTTTCAAATTTGCATTACGAGTTCTGGTGTATATATTTTTTTGTACATTCTTTAGTTATTTTTTAGTCATTTGTAGCAGTTTCAAGTTTGCATTGTAAAAATTCGCTAGTTTTTGGCATTATTGGTTGCAGTCCTGAGTAATTTCAAAGGTTCATGAATTTTGTGCGATTGTGACTCGGGTGATAGCTTTTGTGAGACCGATAAATAAATAATCGTCCTTTGAACTTTAGTGTAATTAGGTGTCTTAAAAATACGTAAGAATCCCACTTGCTCTAAACTTAAAAGTATATTCAGTTGTCTTCAAAACGAGATTTTTTAAATGCTTTTTTTCATCGATAGAATATTGCCAAGCGAATTTTCCTGTATTATAATTGAAAAACGAACTTTTTAGAGTTAACTTGATTTTGTGTCAATTAAATAACAACGTACAATCGAGGTTTAGCGTTACATTTATAATTATGTAAGGCAGAGCTTAGGAAGTCAGATCAATTTGTAAATATCTGGAAACTCGTTTCTTTGATTTTTTCACATCGCGAACATCTTTTGATTTGAACTAAATATTTGCTTCCTTTTACTGCCACGATTTTTTATTCGAGATAAATTCCAGAAAAAAATTTGTATCCTATGAAATAGTATTTTTATAAACTGAAAACATACCGGATAAACAAAGGTGTTCCATTCGACACAAGGGCACTAAATCGAGAAACGAGAACTCATGGAAAAAAGGAAAAAACTAAAAAATTTGAAGGAATAGAACTTTTTAAATTAATTTACGATTAGGTGTGTGTATGTGTGTGAGAGTGGAAGAATGTTCACGAAATGTTTGTGAAGATAAATATTTGGACATCGTACTGACAACTAAAATCTCAACTTACGTAACTTCTGGCTGGGAAAAATAATTGGAATATGCAAACACCTGACAAACAAATATAAAACCTTTTTCTCACAGAAGTTGATAATTATGTTTTTTCTATCCGAAAAATTGTAAAGATAGTGTACAATACATATTACATGTTTAACTGAATGCCGTAACGATAATAAACTGGGGTTCTAAATCTTCCAAGAATTGCGAAACTTAAGATTACGTTAAAAACATAAAATTAAAATTTGTCTGTATTGCTGTGAATCTGATTAAATGAATAAATAGTTAATAGAACTGGGTCGCGAGATATTGTAAAATGTTTTGTAAGCGTTTGTAGAACATCAAGATATAAAGGGGGAATTAAACAAGTTGAAGTCTCAAAATGTAGTGAATATAAATGACACGGAAGATAGTAGTATAAGTAAAAATATCTGGCTGTTACTCGTGTAATGATGGAGCGATAACGATGTCAATGACCTCATTATACCCACATTTTTTTCTCTTTTGTAATAACATCAGCTTCCAGTCGCAAACACAGAACTACTGAAACGATATCTTTAAACCTTAAAGTAAAAAATGTATAATAAATTTTAAGAGAGACTCGAAAACGAATCGCTACTTCCATAGATCTCAGATTCTGCAAGTGAGTCATTGTTAGCTTTGGAAATTTTCGACACGAGTGTTTGCGTTTTTTTCTAAGTCGCACGAGTTTTCTGTAAAATGTAATAACAATTGTCTGTCCGTTGATGTAATGCGATTTGGAAATTGGCGCGCTAGGATCGACAATTGTGAGGCAGTGATTCAAATTTTGGATAGAGGCTTCTTTTTTTTTGGTATCTAAGAGTGATTTCCAGTAAATTTTTCTAAAATGGAAATAAAAAATGAATGTCTTTATCGGAAGGTTGAATCAGATCTGTCCATTAATACAGTGAGTAATGTGTTCGCAAAAATTCTTTTCGCGATGATCGAGACAAGATTTTTATTGTAAAACATTTCGCCGCTTTCATAAAATATTTTGAGATTATTTGAAGTCTGTAGTTTCTGATGCTTCGAAATTTCTGTTGGAGAAATAGTCGGTCGAAAGTGGGAATATTTGATGAAAGGGGTAGGATGGCAATTGTGATTTGTCTTTCTGATTGTCCGCGCGATAGATTTCTAAATAAATCGTTTTTTGTACACCTCAAATGGCTTTTTTTATTTCCTAAATCCAAATATATTAATATTTAGGAAATTTAGAGTAGATCACCATTTTAATTCCTCTTTAACGTCCTCCGTTCAAATTAAAAAAAAAAAATACTACTATTTTTCTCTTAATTTTTTATCTTTTTTTAGTAACTCAAAAACAGGGTGCGTACCCTACCTGGAAAACATGGAATTGTCGGGCATTTTTATATACCTGGAGAAATCTGGAAATGTCATTTGTAAAAGTAGCTTTATATTATCGTATTTAATTATTTTGTTAAAAAATTCCTCTTTTTTGGGGTTTGAAATTATTTTTTTTTAACAGAAAATTTAACTATTTTATTTTTGGTTGAAAATTGATAGTTTTTAGTTTAAATTCATGTATTTTGTTGAAAAATCGTCTTTTTGGTTCAATTGAACTATTTTTTATTAAAAATTTAACTTATTTTACTTATTTTGTTCGAAATACACCTTTTTGGAATGAACATTTAATTAATTGGTTGACAATTAAACTTCTTTGTTAAAAATAAATGTTTTTTATTGAAGATACATCATTTTAATTGAAAATTCACCTCTGGTTAAAAAATAAGCTATTTTATTGTAACTTTTCTAGTATAATATTGCATCATTTTAGTTACAAAAAATTCATCTCTTTGGTTATGCATGAATTTTTTAACTTAAAATTTAACAATTCAATTTTTTGTTGAAAATTGATCTTTTTTAGTTCCAAATTGATCTTTTTTAGTTCCAAATTAAACTATTTGGTTGAAAATAGTCTATTTTAATTGAAAATTCAAGTACTACAGGTAAAGATTCAAGATTTTTAGTTAAAAATGCATCCTTTTGATTAAAAATTCAACTATTCCAGATGAACATTCATTATTTTTGTTAAAAATTGTTCAGTTTTGTTGACAATTCTTTTTAACTGAACATTTATTTTTCATTTAATTTCGAAAAAACTCGAGTTTTTAATTTAGATTTTTAAAGATTTCGAAATAAAATTGTAAAGCTTTTCGAGGAATTTAAAAGGTTTCAAGATAATAAAAAAAATGGTCTTAAAATTTGTAGGATAATTTTTAATGATTTTTTATTTTAAAAATCCATTTTAAGAGAATGTTTAAAAAGATTTCCAAAATTGTCAAAAAAGAATCTAAGGCAACTTTTTTATTTGGTCGGATTAAAACAAAAATTAAGAAAAATTCTAATTATTTGAAGATATTTAAAAGTTATGAAAAATTTAAATAATAATTTACATAGTGAAAAAAGATTTTAATTAATTTAAAATAAAATTGAGATTTTTTAAGAATTTAAATTTAAATTTTGAAACTATGCAAGGATTTTAAAACGATTCAAGAGAATAAAACAAATTTTCTTAAAAATTCATAGGAAAATTTTAAAGAGATATTTGATAAGATTTCAGAACATTTCAAACGATTTTTAAAAACCATAAAATAAAGAATCTGGAAGATTTTAATAGAAAACTTTTTCAATTTTTTATATTTGGAAAAAAATTTAGGAAATTTTTTAATTAAAAGACACTTAAAAGTTTTGAAAAATTTTCAAAAATAATTTAAAATTTGAAAAGACATCAAAAAATAACTTTTCATTGTGAAAAATTAATTTTGAGAGAATATTTGAAAAGACTTGAAAACATTTTCAAAAGTGTATTTAAAAAAAATTCTTAAAATTCATAAGAAAATTTAAAATAACTTTCTATTTTGAAAAAATTGATTTCAACAGAATATTTGAAGATTTCAAGATTTCCAAAATTGTAAAAAAAGAATATGTAAGACTTTAATAGGCAGTTTTTAAAATTTTTCATGACTTAAAAAAAACTTGAGATTTTGAAAAATTTTCAAAAAAAAATTAAAAATCTTAAAAGATATCAAAAAATATTAAAGAAAATGTAGATCTTGGAAGATTTTGCAATAATATTTTGAAGCTGTTTAAGGATTTTGAAAGGATTCAAGAATAAGAAAAAAATTTTCTTAACATTCACACGAAAGTTTTTTATCATTTTTTATTTTTTAAAAATAATTTTAAGAGAATATTCGAAAAGATTTTAAAACATTTCCAAAATTGTAAAAAAATAATCTAGAAGATTTCAATACGCAATTTTTTATTTTTTCTTATTAAAAAAAAAAGTTTAGGATAAATTAGAATTGTTTTAAAAAGTATTTCAAAGTTTTAACAAATTTTCAAAAATAATTTAAAATTTGAAATTTTTTAAAAACAAAATGTAGATTTTTTAAAATTTCGAAATAAAAATTTCAAGATTTTTAAGGATTTTGAAAAGTTTCAAGATAATGAAAATATCTTAAAATTCCTGGGAATATTTTTAATGATTTTTTATTTGAAAAACTTAATTTTAAGAGAAAATTTAAAATGATTTCCAAAATTGTCGAAATAGAATCTCGAAAATTATGAGGTAATTTTTTTAATTTTTTATGATTTTAAAAAAATGTCAGAAAAAATTTAAATCATTTGAAAAGATATTTAAAATTTATGAAAAAATTTCATTGATAATTTACATTTTGGAAAGATTTCAATTTTTTTCAGAAAATGTAGATTTTTAACATTATGAAATTTAAATTTTGAAGTTTTTATGGACTTTAAAAGAATTGAAGGTAGTGAAAACATGTTTTAAAGATTCCCGGGAAAATTTTTTATGATTTTTTAATTTAAAAATTTATTTTTAAAGATTTCAAAACATTTCCAAAATTGTAAGCAAAAGTAATCTAGAAGATTTTAATAAGCAATTTAAAAAATTTTTCATGATTAAAAAAATGTTACGAAAAATTCGAATGGTTTTAAAAGATATTTAAAAATTTTGAAAAATAATTAAACAATTTTAAAATTTTTAAAAAGGAGATTTTTGAAGATTTCGAAATAAAATTTTTAAGCTTCTTAAAGATTTTGAAACGTTTCAAGGTGATAAAAAATGTCCTTAAAAAGATTTCCAACATTGTGAAAAAAGAATCTGGAACATTTAAAGGCAATTATTTTAATTTTGCAGGATGTTAAACAAATTTAGGGAAAATTCGATTCATTTTAAAAGATATTCAAAAGATCTGAAAAAATTTAATTATAATTTTTAATTTGAAAAAAATTTAATAATAATTTTTAATTTGAAAAAAATTTTTAAGAAATTTAAACAAGATGTAAATTTTTGAAGATTTCAAAATAAAATTTTGAAGCTTTTTAAGGATTTTTAAAGAATTGAAGATAATAAAAAAAATTCTTCAAGTCAATGGGAAAATTAAAAATGATTTTTCATTTTGAAAAATTAATTTCAAGAATATATTGAAAAAGATTTCAAGACATTTCAAAATATTTCCAAACTTGTCAAAAAAGAATATGGAAGATTTTAATAGGCAATTTTTTCATGATTTAAAAAAATTTTTAGAATAATTTGAATTATTTTAAAAGATATTAAAAAAATTTCAAAAATAATTTAAAACTTAAAAAAAATTAAAACAAAATGTAAATTTTTTGAGAATTTAAACAAAAATTTTGAAATTTTTTAAGGATTTTGAAAGGTGTCAAGATAATAAATAATTGAAATTGAATACAAAAATTTAATTAATAAAAAACATTGAATTAAATTAATTAAACATTAAATGAAAAAAATTAAATTTTAAGACCAAACCAAATCATTTAATTTTTATTGTTTTTAGCTTAAAATTGTTTAAAATGATATAATTTTGAAAATTTATAAGTTTATTATTTCATTCTTCAATTTAAAGCATTAAAAATATTAGCGTTGTTTTTTAACCAGAAATCTGAACGTTTTAATTTATAAAAGTTTGAAATTTAAAATATATCAATTAAAGTTTGTTAAGCTTCAATATTTACAGTTTAAAATTCAAAAGAGTTCCACTTTAAATTCTTTAATTTGCAGTTCAGTTTTAATTACTTAAAATGAAAACATTTCAGCTTTAGGAGTTCAAATTTTTTAATTTCACTGACCGTGAAAAATTTTTTCAAACATGGAAAAAAGCCTAATTCTTTCCTCTTTTTTAATGTTAATTTTTATAATTTGAATGGAGACATTTAAAGTGTGTGTTGCCAAAATTTGATCGTCACATTTTTATTTTATTTTTTTTTCAAGAATTTCGCAGTCAACTAAATTAGGTCAGGACAAAAAGTAGGTAAACGGATTAAAAACGACTAACTATTCAAATTTTTCTCAGTGAAAAGATATTGTGAAAAATTCTGAATAATATACTTCGAAAAAAAATCAACAACTTAATTACAATAAAAAATAAATAATATCTCACAATTAGTAGAATAATTAAACTAGTTTAAAAAAAAAACTATTTTAAATGATACTGTCGTTTTTCCTCGTCGGAAATGGTCGCAGGAGCTCCAGACATTAAATCTTTGCCTTCCATGGTTTTTGGGAAAGCTATCACCTCTCTTATGCTAACTGAGTTGCAGAGGAGAGAAATAAATCGATCCAGACCTAAAAATTGTAATTAGAAATATTTTTACGTAAATATTATAACATTTAAAAATATAATTTTTTTATAAAGAATGCACAATATAATTCATAAACTTACCGAGAGCAATTCCTCCATGAGGAGGAGCTCCACACTCTAAAGCTTCGAGTAAATGCTTCAGTTGATCAGTTTCGATTTTCAGCATTTTCAAAATTTCCGTTTGCAGCTTCGGTTCGTGAATTCGAATCGATCCTCCGCCAATTTCAACTCCATTCATAACCAGATCGTAGTGCAAGCCTCGCACCTATTTTAAAATTCTTTTTATTTTTTTTTCAGAACAGAAAAACCGCGAATTATACTGGAATTTTGAGCACCGGGAAAAAGCCGAGAATTTTTGTTGAAAAAGGGGAATTTTTTAAGTTTGTTTTTACTTTTGCAATAAATATCGTCTCGCTCTTTGAACAAAAAAAGTGTTTGGAATTGTGTTAAGTGTTGCCAACCATCTCCGTTTAAATATAGAAAATAATTTTATATGAGGACTGAATTGATAGAACCCCATAAGAAAATCCAAAGATTTCTCGTTGAAAGTCCATTCTTCTGAGAATTCATCTATTTTTGTTAAAAATTTCACTACTTAGTTGAAAATTTATTTATTTTGTTAAAAAGGCAAATTTTTTGTCCAGAATTCAACTGTTTTGTTGAGATATTTTTTTTTGTATACAAAATTGGTACTTTTGGATAAAAAATTGTTCCTTTTGGTTTAAAAATTTAACTTTTGGTAGGAAAGTCGCATTTTTTGGTCAAAAGTGAATTATTTTGTATTATAAAAAGTTCAATACTATATTTTTGGTTCATAATTCATCTCTTTTGGTTGAAAATCTATTATTTAGTTGAATATTTAATTATTTACTTAAATAATAATCTTTTTGTTAAAAAATAATCTTTTTGTTAAAAATTCAACTAATTTGTTTAAAATTTTTCTATTTGGATGGAAAATTCTTTTTTTTTTGTAGAAAACTCATCTTTTGATAGAAAAATAATATTTTTTGGATGAAAATTCATTTTTTATATTTGAAAGTTAATTCTTATTAATTGAAAAGTCTACTAGTATATATTTGGTTTAGAATTTATATTTTTTAGTTATAAATTCTATTGTTTGGTTAGAAATTTAATTCTTTTGTGGAAAATTAAAAAACTTTCTTAAAAAGTCATTTTTTTATTTTTGAAACCTAATTCTTTAAAATTATAAAGACTACTTCTACATTCTGTGTTCAAAACTAATATCTTTTGGTTAAAAATCCTACTATTTGGTTGGAAATTTAATTTTTCTTTCAAATTCCACTATTTTATTAAAAATCCATCTTCTTTGGTCAAAAATGCATTATTCTGAACATTCGACTTTTTGATAGAAAATCCGTCCTTTTGGATTAAAAATTCATCTTTTTAACCAAAAATTCACCTTTTATGGTTAAAAGTTATTTATTTAAAACAATTAGGTCTACTGTTATATTTTTGGTACAAAAAGCATCTTTTTTGGTTAAAAATTCTATTTGGTTTAAAATTTCAATATTTTTTAAAAAATTCAACTGTTTTCTTTTAAGGATTGCAAATTCATCAAAATATGAGAATTTTGAATCAGAATCAGGTTAAAAATTCAAAATACTATTTAAGGTCCAATACTCAAGTTATCGTATAGAATTTCAAAAGTTGGATTCTTGTTTTTATTTTCAGGAATTCTATACAATGAAAATTCATCTTTTGGTAAAAGTAGTATTTTTTGGATAGAAGTAAATCTTTTCTAACTATCAAGTCTACTATTATATTTTTCGTTAAGAATTCATCTCTTTTAATTAAAAACTCATTTTTTTATAAAAAAAAGTCGCATTTTTGCTCAAAAGTGAATTTCTTTCATCATAAAAAGTCTAATATATTTTTGAATCAGAATTCACCTCTTTTGGTTCAATATCTACTATTTAGTTTGAAAATTTAAATATTTCGTTAGAAAATAAACTTGTTCTTGAAAATTTAACTGTTTTGTTTAAATTTTTTCTATTCAGATGGAAAATCCTTTTTTTTTTGTAGAAAGCTCATCTTTTGATAGAAAAATAATATTTTTCGGTTGAAAATTCATCTTTTATGTTTAAAACATAATTCTTATTAATTGAAAGGTCTAATCTCATATTTTTTGTTCAGAATTGATCTCTTTCAGTTACACATTCTCTTATTTGGTTAACAATTGAATTCTTTTGTGGAAAAATAAAAAATTTTCTTGAAGTCATTTTTTTATTTTTGAAACCTAATTCTTTAAAATTCTAAAGACTACTTCTATATTTTGTGTTCAAAACTAATATCTTTTGGTTAAAAATCCGAGTATTTGGTTGGAAATTTAATTTTTCTTTTAAATTCCACTATTTTATTAAAAATCCATCTTCTTTGGTCAAAAATTCAACTTTTATGTTGAACATTCGACTTTTTTATTAAAAAGTCATCGTTTTGGTCGAAAACTCAAGTTTTTTCTTAAACATGATAGAAAATCCGTCCTTTTGGATTGAAAACTCAATTTTTGGTAGAAAATTCATATTTTTTTGGTGAAAGTTAAAACTTAAAAATTAAATTATTTTGTTAAAATTTAATTTTTTTTGTTATGAAAATTCGATCAATTGGTTTAAGATCGTCTTCGTAGGTTAAAAATTCAACTACTTTGTTGAAAATTCAACTTTTTGTTGAAAATTCGTCTCTTTTGTGAAAAATTTAACTATTTAGTTGTAAATGCAATTGTTTAGTTAAAAATTAATCTTTTTGTTGAAAATTCATATTTTCGTGTTCAAAAGTTTAAATGTTTTCTAAAACATTCTACTTTTTAGCTAGAAAATTTACCTATTTTGTTAAAGTGTCATCTTTTTTGTCAAAAATGGAACTGATTTGTTGAGGATTTATCTTTTCGATTGAAAAATTCATATTTTATGTCTGACAATTAATTCTTCTTAATTGAAAAGTCTGCTAACATATTTCTGGTCCATAATACATATCTTTTGGTTAAAAATTCTACTATTTTGTTGAAAATTAAATTTTGTTGTTAAAAATTCAACTATTTTATTAAAAAGTTATCCTTTTTGGTCAACTGTTTTGTTGACATTTGTTTTTTTTTTGCATAGAAGATCCGTCTTTTTTTAATTGAAAATTCATCTTTTGGTAGAAAAATAATCTTTTTTGGTTAAACAGATATTTTTTATGGTAGAAAGTTAATTCTTCTTAAGGGATAAGTCTACTATTATATTTTTGGTTCAGAATTCATCTCTTTTGCTTAAAAGTTCTATTATTTGGTAGGTAATTCAATTCTTTTTTTTTTAATTTAACTATTTTACTACAAAACATTTTTTTTGGTCGAAAATTCAACCGTTTCATTGAACATTCGTTTTTTTTTTAAATAGAAAATCTATCCTTTTGGATCAAAAATTCTTCTTTTGATAGAAGAGTCTTTTTTTTTGGCTGAAAATTCATCTTTTATGGTTGGAAGTTAATTTCTTAAAATTATAAAGTCTACTATTATATTTTTGGTTCAGAATTTATCTCCTTTGATTACCAATTCTACTATTTAGTTAAAAATTATATTATTTTAAAAAAAATTCAATTATATAGTTGAAACGTAATTTTTTCGAAGAAAATTCATCCTTTTGGTTAAAAGTTAATTCTTTACCTTTTTTAGTTAAAATTTCTACTATGTACGTGGTTGAAAATTCAATTGTTTTGATGAAAATTCAACTATTTTGGTAAAAAAGTCAGCTTTTTTGGTCAAAAATTCAACTGCTTTTTTAACATTCGTATTTTTGGATAGAAATTCCGTCCTTTTGAATTGAAAATTCATTTTTTGGTAAAAAATTGATCTTTTTTTGTTGAAAATTCATCTTTTACGGTTGATGGATAAATCTACTATTATATTTTTGGTTCAGAATTCATCTCTTTTGCTTTAGAATTCTTCTATTTGGTTGAAAAATGAATTATTTTATTGAAAATTCAACTATTTTGTTAGAGTTTTTTAACTTTTTAATTTGAAATTAATCTTTTGGTAGAAAAGTAATCTTTTTTGGTTGAAAATTCTAAAAGATTCGTCTTTTTCCTTGAAATATCAACTATTTTGAATAACTATTTAACCATTCAATTTTTTTTTAATTCAACTATTTGGTTGTAAATGCAACTGTTTGGTTGAATATTACTATTTTAGGTTGAAAATTAATATTTTGTGTAGGAAATTTAATTTTCTGCTGAAAATTCATCTTTTCGGGTTTAGGAGTCAAATGTTTTCTAAAAAATGTGACTTTTTAGCTAGAAAACTTAACACTTTTGTTTGAAATTCGTCTTTTTTTTGTTAAAAATTTATCTTTTTCTGGTTGAAAATTCAACTATTTTATTGAAGAATCATAGTATTTACCCTGTTTTACGAGCATTTTGGGCTGTTACGTCTGAAATTACTTTTACAACAATTTACATGATATATTTTACCTTGGAGTTCTAAACTTTTAAATACTTTTCAAAATTTATGTGATGAAGCAATTATTATTTAGTAATTATTATAAACGCTAAAATTCCAACCGGGAAAAAATGTAATTTTTGACCAGGAAATAGTCTGGAATTTTTTTCAAAATTGAATGGCCACCCTGAATATTGAAATTTCAATTTTAATAATTATAAATAGTTTAAAATACCTTCGCAGGTTCTGTAGATAGATATTCAATATCTTCAGGATGAGGTCGAGTAAATGGATGATGCGTCGATTCAAGACTTCCATCCTCTCCAAGACTGAATAATGGAAAGTCTAAGACCCAGAGAAATTGAAAACCTGGAGATCTTATAAAGTGGCGGTTAGTTTCCAAAATATTAGTGAATTCAACTCGTAATCTTCCAAGCACCTTTTGCTATATAAGTACAAAAAAATTCAAATTTAAAAATCTGTTTCAACTTATAAATTTAATTTTTTAGTCATCTTTGATTTTTTAAACGATTTTCGCTTACGGCATCAGTTTTGTCTCCATAAGCCAAAAAGAGAGCGTCTCCTTCCTTAATCTGCAGCTTTTCTAAAACTCTCTCTGCTACATTTTCAGAAACTATTTTGCTTATTTTCAACGATAGAGAATCGTTCGATTTAATCTGCACCAGTCTTGTTTTCTTAAAATACATACCGGCCATTTCCCTCAGTTTGTTTTGAACTGATTTTGAAAGACTTTCCTGTTTTATAAAATAAAAAAATTATATCATTTTAAAAAAAATTATATTTTTATTTAATCAAATACTCACACTGCACTCTGGAAAAACTAGAGCATAAGCGCCGAAATTTTCATTTTCTTTCGACAATTCAGGTCCCAGAAGTTCACTCAAATTTTGTAGCTAAACAAATTATAATGAATGAAAACATAATTTTTAAACCGATATAAAAAAAGAAATACATGCATAAGGAAAATCATACTTCGTATGGAATTCTTAAATCCGGAGCATCTGTTCCATATTTTTCTATAACTTCATCATAAGTAAAACGCATGAAAGGAATTTTTAAAGGTCTGCAGTCATCTGTCAAGCAATAGACTACCAATTCTTCAATTAATTCTAGTATCCTTTCTCGATCCGTGAACGACATTTCCACGTCCAACTGAAAGAAAAATTTTCCCAATTTAAAGAATGATTTTATTAAAAAAATTTTCAATATTTCAAGGCTCGGATCGATTTGCATTTTCACCAAAATAGTTGAATTTTCAACCAAAACATATTTTCTACCCAAAGAGGTGAATTTGCAACACAAAGAAAAATTTTCAACAAAAAAATAATTTTCAACCAACCACTTGCAACAACAACCAAATAGATAAACTTTCCAGTAGAAAATACGAGTTTTTCAAAAAATAGTTCAAGATTCAATCAAATAATAAAATGCACAAGCCAAAAAGACGAATTTTTTCGAGGTCAGTTGAATTTTTATAACAAAAAAGTTACTTTTCAACCTAGAAGGATAAATTTGCAACCAAGAATGATGACTTATCTGCCACAAAAATTGAATTTTCAATACAAAAAGATGAACTTTTAACAAAACAGTTAAATTTTCGACCAAAAATGATGACTTTGACAAAATAGCTCAATTTTCCAATTATATTTAGATTTGTAACAAAATAGTTGACTTTCTAATCAAATAGTTGAATTTGGAGCATGCAATGATGCATTTTCAATCAAATGGTTGAATTTTCAAACAAAAAATACTAAAATTCAATCCAACATTTGGATTTTCAGGACAAAAAGACAGATTTTTTAGAAGACAGATGAATTTTAATCAAAAAAGTTCATTTTCAACCAAGAAAGATGACTTTTCTACCATGAAAAATGAATTTTCATTAAAGTTTTCAAGTTAAAAAGTCAAAAGTTTCCGAAAACAATGGACTTTTATATCGGAAAAGATGAATTTTTAACATAAAGGATTATTTTCAGTGAAAAAAGAATAATTTTCTACCCAAAAAGACAAATTTGTAACAAAATATATAAATTTTTTACCAAATCGTTGAATTTACAAACAATAAGTCAAATTTTCAACAAAGAATATTAGTTTTTTAACCCCAAATACGAATTTTCAACAAAATACATGAATTTGCCACAAAATAGTTGAATTTTTAACTTATATAATATACAGGATAAAGTTATAACCAAAAAAATGAATGGTTCAATTTCCAGACAAAAACTCTGAGAAAAAAATAACTGAAAACGAATTTTCGAACAAAAAGATGAAATTACGACCAAGTAGATTGATGTTCTATCAAAAAAGACGAATTTCCAACTTATCCAATATACAGGATAAAGTTTTAACCAAA
>JAUELO010000023.1:8190769-8200885 GCA_032357855.1 Amphibolips quercusostensackenii | reverse complement strand
TTTCAACTAAAAAGATGAATTTTCGACCAAGGAGATTAATATTCTATCGAAACATACGAATTTCCCACTTATCCAATATACAGGATAAAGTTTTAACCAAATATGGAATAGTTAAATTTTCACATAAAAAAATAATAATTTTCAACAAAAAATTAATTTTCAACAAATTTGTTAAATTCTCAAACCAAAACATGAATTTTCGACTCAGAAGATGAATTTTGAACAAAATACATGAATTTGCAACAAAATTATTTCATTTGAAAGCCGAAAAGATGAATTATCTATAAAAAAAATCGTATTTTTTACCAAAAAATATAATTTTTTAACCAAAAAGTTTAATTTTCATTAAAATAGTTTGACTTTCTACCAAATTGTTGAATGTCGAGACAAAAAGATAAATTCTCTCCAAAACAGTAAAATTTATATCATAAAAGTTCAATTATAAGAAAATAGTTAAATTTTCAACTATAATTATAAATTCTCAATGAAAATAATAATTTTTTTACAAAGTAGTTCAACTTAAAGACAAATAATCGACTTTTCAACCAAAAAAGGTAAGTTCTCAAAGAAGCAAGTAATAGTTGATATTTCAACCAAAAATTGCATTTTTAAACAAAAAGGATAAATTTTTAACCAAGAAGATTACATTTCTACCAACGGAGATGAATTTTTAACAAAACTATACAGGTGAATTTTCAACCAAATGTTCGCAATTTCAAATAAAAGAGACTAAACATAGTTTCATTTTCAATGAAATAGTTCAATTTTCAAGCTAAAAAGACAATTTTTTTAGAATACAGTTGAATTTGCAACAAATAGATCATTTTCAATCAAGATAAATAAATGTTCAACAAAATAGTTGAATTAAAAAAATATATAATAATTTTTAACCAAAAGTTTGATTTACAACCAAATAGTTTGGTTTTTAATTAGAAGAGACGAATTTTCAACAAAATTGATGAATTTTTAATCAAATGGTTGATCTTTAATTGAAAAAAAAAAGAATTTTTTACAAGACAATTTTTTTTAACAATAAAGTTAATTTCAAACGAAGAAAAATGAATCTTCAACCAAAAAATATAAATTTCCCACCACAGAAATTAAATTATAAATACATAAGGACGAATACAAAAGAAGAACCAAGAAAGATGAATTTGCAACCAAAAAGAATACTTTTCTAACATAGAAGATAAATTCTAAATCCATTAGAATAAATTTTCTATAAAAAAAGTGAATGTTCAACAAAACCATTTAATTTTTGACTACAAAAGATAACTTTTTGAACAAAATAATTGTATTTTCAACCAAATAATCTAATTTTCAAGTAAAAGAGATTAAAACTTGAAGAAAAACAGTTGAATTTTCAATCAAATAATTGAATTTTCAAGACAAAAGAAAAATATTTTTAGAAGACAGCTGGATTTTCAAAAATAAATAGATCGTTTTCAATCAAGAAAGATGAATTTGTAACCATATGATTGATGAACTTACAACAAATTAGTTCAATTTTCTTTAAAAAAAAAAATTAATTTTTAACCAAACGTTTGCATTACCAAATATTTGATCGAATTAAACTTTCAATAAAAAGAAACAAATTTCAATGAAATACATGAATTTTTAACGAGATGGTTGAATTTTCATACCAAAAAACGAATTTTTTAGAAGACAGTTACATTTTCACCAAAAAAGTTAATTTTTAAAGTAAAAAAAAATTTCGACTAACAAATATTGCTTTTCTACCATAAAAGAGGAATTTGAATCTAAAGGGATGAATTTTCTATCCAAAAAGGCGAATGTTCAACGAAACAGTTAAATTTTCGACAAAAAAAAGATGAATTTTTAGCAAAATAATTAAATTTTCAACCAAATAGTCTAATTCCTGTCCAAAAAGAATAAACTTTCAACCACAAATAGTTGAATTTTTTTTTTTGGTTCTATTAATTCAGTTTGTATTTAAGCGAAAAAACAAGTAAAAGGGGAAAAGGGGAAGTTTATTGAGAACAGCGTGAAAAAGTTGAATTCATTAAAAAAAGGCGGAAAAGAAGAATAAGGGAAAGAATGTTTTTTTTTATCCAAAGAGATAAACTTTCAACTTAAATGTTGAATCTTCATCCAAAAATATAAATTTTCAATAAAAGAATTCAGCCTATAACAAAATGGTTGAATTTCGAACCAAAAAGATACACTTTTAACTTCAATGATAAATCTTGAATAAGAACAATTGAATTATAAGTTATCAACATTAATTTTATTAAAACAACGAATTTTCAACAAATAAATTAATTTTCAACCGAACAAATGAATTGTCAACTTAAATTATGAATTTTCAAAAAGAATTATTAAATGTTTTAATAAAAACATTAATTTTCAACCAAAAAACGAATCTAAAAAAAATAGTGAAATTTTTAACCAAAGAGATGAATTTTCAAGCAAAATGATGAATTTTCATTTAAAAATAAATAAATTTTGAACCAAAAAGATAAATTTTTAACTAAAATGATGAATCTTTAACAATAATAGTTAAATTTTAAGTTAAAAGATTAATTATACCAAAAAGAAACGAATTTTCATCAAAATACTTTAATTCTGAAGCAAAGAGATGAATTTTCAACCAAAAAAATAAATTTTCAACCAAAAAGGTGAATTTTTAAATAAAATGATGAATTAAAAAAAACAAAAGTTTCAACAAAAAATTCAACTTATCACCAAGTACTTGAATTTTCAACAAAAAAATTAATTTTTAGCTAAAATGATAAATTTTAGACAAACTGATGAATCTTACCAAAAAAATTACTTTCCATAAAAGAATGCAACTTATCACCAAGTAGTTGAATTTTCAATAAAAAAGATGAATTTTTAGCTAAAATGATGAATTTTTAACAAAAATAATTAAATTTTTTAATGAAAAAATTAATTTTTATACAAAAAACGATTTATCAAAAAATAGTTAAATTTTCAACCAGAGATGAATTTTTAACTAAAATGATAATTCTTCAACCAAAAAAATTAATTTTTAACGAAAGAATTCAGCTTATAATAAAATTGTTGAATTCTGAACCAAAATGATACATTCTTAACTAAAATTATGAATCTTTCACAAGAATAGTTAAATTTTAAGTTGAAAAAATTAATTTTAACAAAAAGAAAGAATTTTTCATCAAAATAGTTTATTTTTGAACCAAAGGGATGAATTTTCAACCAAAAAAAAAATTTTCAATCAAAATGATGAATTTTTAAATAAAATGATAAATCTAAAAAAATAACTTTCAACAAAAGCATTTAACTTATCACCAGGTAGTTAAATTTTCAAAAAAAAAAATTTTTAGCTAAAATGATGAATTTCTAACAAAAATAATTAAATTTTTAAATAAAAAAATTAATTTTTAAACAAAAGCGAATTTAAAAAATAGATAAATTTTCAACCAGAGATAAATTTCTAACTAAAATGATAAATCTTTACAACAAAAAAATGAATTTTTGACAAAAGATTTCAACTTATCATCAAGTAGTTAAATTTTCACCAAAAAGATGAATTTTTAGCTAAAATTATGAATTTTTAACAAGAATAATTAAATTTCTTAGTGAAGAAATTAATTTTCAACCAAAAAACGAATTGCAAAAAATAGTGAAATTTTCAACCAAAGATGAATTTTCAAGGAAAATGATGAATCTTCAACAACAAAAAAATAATTTTGAACCAAAAAGATAAATTTTTGACTAAAATGATGAATCTTTAACAATAATAATTAAAATTTTAGGTTAAAAAATTAATTTTACTAAAAAGAAAGGAATTTTCATCAAAATAGTTTAATTTTCAACCAAAGAGATGAATTTTTAAATAAAATGATAAATCTTTTAAAAAAAGAACTTTCAACAAAAGCGTTCAACTTATCACCAAGTAGTTGAATTTTCAAAAAAAAAAAAAAATAATTTTTAGCTAAAATGATGGATCTTTAACAAGAATAGTTGAATTTTAAGATAAAAACTTAATTTAACCCAAAAACAACGAATTGTCAACAAAATAGTTCAACTTTTAACCAAAGAAATAAATTTTTCACTAGATGATGAATTTTCAACCAAAAAAATTAATTTTCAACCTAAAAGATGGATTTTTGACTAAAATTATGAATCTTTAGCGAGAATGGTTGAATTTTAAGTTTAAAAAATATTTTCAACCAAAAAAACAGTTTCCAATGAAAACAGGGTGGAAAAGAGGAATTATTTTATAAAGGGGAAAAGGGGGAATAGGGAAAAGAGTGTGAAGACTAAATAAATTTGAAATTAAACGATTTTAAACGTTTCCGAATAAAAAATGTCCAACTGTCACGGATAGAATTTGAAAAAATTATAACTTTGAATACGAATTCACGAAATTAGAAATTTATCAATTTCAAACACTATTAATTTCAAATTTTCTGTGTATAAATCTTTAATGAAAAATTATGAAATTTTGAACGTTTACAAATAAAATGATAGAATTTTTCCTAGTTTTCAATACCAATTTTAAAAGTTTCATTGTGATTAAAATTGAAACTAAATATAGCGAACTTTTAGAGAGAAAAAAAGGAAAAAAATCGATTAGTCGCATTTTTCTCCGAAAAGTACCAAAAAGTCGCATTTTTTCAATAAATTTGATAAAGTCGCATGATCTGAACTCTGGTATTTTCATGTTCTTACTTGAGTAAATTCTGGTTGCCGATCGGGTCTGGAACCCTCGTCTCTGTAACAACGAGCGATTTGGAAATATCGATCGAATCCACCAATCATTAGCAATTGTTTAAATTGTTGAGGACTTTGTACTAAAGAATAAAATTTTCCTTCAAGTCTCGTCGGCACTACAAACTCCTGAGCTCCCTGCAATAAAAAAATTGAAACTCAAATTTAACGAATGTTAGGGGTCATCCATAAACTACGTTACCAATTTTGGGGTATTTCTGACCCCCCGTTCCCCTTAATTTTACATTTATTCCCTTCCACAAAGAATTTTAAACCTAGAAGGATGAATTTTCAACAAGATGGTAATTTTTAATCAACAGAGATGAATTTGTAACAAAATAGTTGAATTTGCAACTAAAAAATATATGTTTTTAACCTACAAAAGGTTAGTTACACTTTCAGTTCAAAAAATTAATTAAAAAAAAAACGAATTTTCAACCGGTTTAAGTTGACTAAAAAAACACGAATTTTTGACAAAATAGTAGAATTGTCAACCAAAATAATGAATTTTCAAAAAATAAGATTGATTTTCTATTTGAGAAGATGAATTTTTAACAATATATATGAATTTTCAACAGAAAAGTAAATTTTCTACCAAGTGGTTAATTTTTTAAATAAACAGTTTAATTTTTAACCAAATAGTTTAATTTTCTACCAAAATAGATGAACTTAATGAAATTTGAACCAAAAATGAAATAGTTACATTTTAAGTAAAAAAATTAATATTTAACAAAAAAGTAGAGTTTTCTCTCAGTTTAATTGAATAAAAAAAGACGAATTAGTAACAAAAATAGTTAAATCCACAGCCAAAAAGATGAATTTTTAAAAAGGAAAAATAATTTTTATACCCAAAGATGAATTTTCAATAAAATACATGAATTGTCTACAAAACAATTGAATTTTCCACCCAAAACCAAGTAGTTGAATTTTCAACCAAATAGTTCATTAAAAAATAAATCAGTTTTTAATGAAAAATGGAATAGTTACATTTTCAGTTTAAAAAATTAATTTCCAACCAAAAAGCGCATATTTTACCAGTTAAATTAAATTAGAGAATAATTTATTAACAAAATAACCAAATCCACAGCCAATAAGATGAATTTTCAAAAAACAAGATTAATTTTCTACCCAAAAATACGAATTTTCAACAACATACATGAATTTTCTACACATTAGTTGTATTTTTACCCAAAATCAAACAGTTCAATTGCGAAAATAAAAAAATAAATTTCAACCAAAAATTGAAGTTACATTTACAGATTAAAAAATTAATTTTTTACCAGTTAAATTGAACCAAAAGACTAATTTTTAACAAAAGTGTTTTTATTTTTTTAAAAACAGCCAGAAAGTTGAATTTTCATAAAAGAAGATTAATTTTCTTCCCAAACGGACGAATTTTCTACAAATAGTTGTATTTTTACCCAAAAGCGAATAGTTGCATTGTCAAAATCAAAAAATAAGTTTTCAACCAAAAATTGAATAGTTATATTTACAGTTTAAAAAATTAATTTTTAACCAAAAAAACTAAATTTTTACCTGTTAAATTGAACCAAAAAAGACTACTTTTTAACAAAATTGTTTTGGTTAAAAAAACAGACAGAACGATGACTTTTCATAAAAGAAAATAAATTTTCTATTCAAAATGACGAATTTTCCACAAAATAGTTACATTTTTCACAAAACACTTAAAATTTTAAACTGACATTAAACATTTTTTTTTTTAAAAGTTAATTTTATAACAAGTACATAATTTTTCTGATAAATAGTTGAATTTTTAACCATATAGTTGAATTTTCTATCAAAAAAGTTAAATTTTCAGCAAAAAGATGAATTTTTAATCAAATAGTTGCATTTTCTACAAAAAGAACATGAATTTTTATCCCGAAAAGAAGAATTTTTAATTAAAAAGGTTAATTTTCAATTATATACTAAAATTTTTTATGAAACTCTTG
Source organism: Amphibolips quercusostensackenii (assembly GCA_032357855.1). NCBI lineage: Eukaryota > Metazoa > Arthropoda > Insecta > Hymenoptera > Cynipidae > Amphibolips > Amphibolips quercusostensackenii. The sequence goes on along the minus strand of JAUELO010000023.1, from coordinate 8,194,217 downwards.
AATTTACAAGCAAAAAATACGAATTTTGCACAGAGCAGTTCAATTTTTCGAACCGGAATATTTAAATATTTACATTAATATTTACATTTTCAGATTAAAAAAAGACTGGTTAAATTTTTCTCTCTAGAAATGAATATTCATCTAAAATGATGAATGTTCAAAAAATAAAAAGATTTTCAACAAAGTAGTTCAACTTTTAACCTGTTAATTGAAATTTCAAACAAAAAAGATAAATTCTCAATAGAAAGTGTAATGGATGATATTTTAACCAAAAAAGATTGCAATTTAAATCGAAAACAGTTCAATACAAAAAAAAGTACAAATATACAATAAAATAGTTAAAAGTTTGAACCAAAAGATAGCTTAACGAAAAAATTTAATTTTTAACTGAGAAGATAATTGATCTGTTAAAAAACATTAATTTTCAACTAAAAAAGATGAATTTTAACTTAATAGTTGAATTTTTAACTAAAAAAGATACATTTTCCACTACAAATGTAATATTTAAATTTTCAGTTGAAAAAAGATCATTTTCAACAAAAAAAAAAAAATAATTTTCAACGAAATAGTTAAATTTTCAACCAAAGATATGAATCTTCAATCAAAAAGATAAATTTTGAACAAAGCACCACTTTCAACCGAGTTGTTGAATTTTTGACCAATAAAGATGAGTTTTTGACAAAAGAGTTCCATTTTCAAGAAAATAATTTAATTTTCAATACATTGGTTGAATTTTTACCCAAAACAAAAATTTAAACGAAAAATCTCGAAAAAGGGGAAATTTTTTGAAAACAGAAGAAAAAATATATTCTTTAAAAAGGGAGAAGGAGGTCAGTAACGCAGTTTATGAACGATCCCTTATTGAAGATCCTTCAAATAATTTTAAGCAAAATTATTTTAATAATTGTTTTGCAAACCCCGGGAGTTCTTCTGAAAAGAGTTGGAGTTTCGATGTCCACGAAACCACAATGACTAGTTAAAAATTCTCTCATTTTCGAAATAACTTCCGATCTCAGCCTTAAATTTCTCTGCAATTCGGGAAATCTCAAAGCTAGATATCTGTATTGCATTTGTAGTTGTTCTTTCGCCTTGTTAAATTGTCTGAGAGAAAACGGAAGTTGTGCTTTTGCAGAATTTAAAACTTCAAGCGATTCTAGCATCACTTCAATCTTCCCAGTTTTCATCGATTTATTTTCTTGACCTTCTGGTCTTCTGATAACTCTTCCAGTTGCTGTTAAGACACTCTCAAAAGTCAGATCGTTCATAAGTTTCGATAAGTCTTCTCGCTGAAATATAAAAGTAAAACATACATTATTATAGCAAAGTTAAATTTATGCACAAAAAAATGTTTACATTTTCTGGAACAATCAGCTGAGTCGATCCATAACCATCACGTAAAATTATAAACTTTCCCAGTCTTTGGAACTCGAGCCATCCAGAAAGTTCAACTTTTTCTCCTACATTTTCAATTCTGAGTTCTCCGCAGGTGTGAGTTCTTTTTGTAAATTTATTAACTGGTAGGTTTCTTTCTAGATGAGACACTTCTTGACTTGCTAAATCGTGGCTTCGAAAAATTGAGGTGGAAAGGCATAGTTGTCTTTCAATCTGTTTGAAAAGAAAGAGATTTAATAATGTTTGAAACATTGTATTTAGCAATATATAAATTTTAAAATATTACCAAAAATTCATGAAGAACTTACCTTTAAAGTCGGAATTGCTGTTATATTATGATTTATTTTAAAATATTTTGCACTTTGTTGACATAACCTCTGAATTACATTATTCTTAGCAAACATTTTTATGAGTTTTATAAGCTTCTCAAAGGTACTTGAACGTCACCAAAACATCTAAAACTAATTGTCAACAATTGACAATATATTTAATGGCCAGATATGTAATATGTAATGTCAAAATGAAATAAATGAATGGCAGATTCTTTGACACGCTTTGACGATTTCCTACTCCCCACGCTCACAAATCCAATAATGCACTTACGATGTAATTCTTCTATTTTAAACACTTAGGAGCAGCGCGATATATCAGTAGGAATGGCATTTTCACATTTATTCGAGACCAAATATCAGGCGATCATACCAGGAGAGCATGATACACGAAGAGGTATTCACCGTTTAAAATATAAAAGACAAGTTTAAATTTCGCGCGAAAAAACAACGAATCATATGCCGAGCCCGGCGCATGCGCGGTTGAATACGAAGCTGCGTGCCACCTCCTCGCAAGTTATGTTCGCCTGATACCAGGAGCAGTGTATTCGAGTTTATTCTCGTTTATTCAATGGCAGCCAAAATGCAAAGGATCAGGCGATTGTATCAGGAGCATAATGCACGAATAGCTCTTCGTCTATGATTCTACTTTATTTATTTCCGATTTTGCAAGTTTTTAACGATAAAAAAAATGCACAAAAACTATCAAATATATCACAAATTTTTCAAAATAAGTACCATAATTCTAACTACGTTGGTTTATTCGGCTTATTCACCAAGTTTGTCTCATAACGACTTTTAGGTTATCCGAAGTTGACACTCAAAACATTGAAAATGATAAGGAATACAAATAATTAAATGGTTCTTAAACTTAAAATATTATTTAGAAGGGTAATTAATTAAAACTATGTTTGTTTTTTTTTAGTTGTCGCTTTCGTTATTGAGAACGACTCAAAATTATCCCATGGTGAGTCTCTAACCTCTAAAAATTATTATAAGTTTATTATTATTATAAGTTATTTGCACATCAAGGGTGAGTTTCATAAATTACTCAAAATTATTTCAATCAAATAGTTTTATTGATGATCTTTTTGTTTTGTTTTATGTTTAGAAGGTTTAAATTATTTACAGCTATAAAATTCTTAATAATTTGGATATTTTCAACATTTTATGTGCAATTCTCAAACCTCTTAAATTTTTAATCTATATTTGTATGTCCACTTTAAAATATTTGTCATTTATTGGAAATATGAGTTACAAAGTTTGTTTCTTTTTCATTTCTATCAGGATGGAGACAAATTTTGGAGAATGCCCGAATGTTACATTCCAGGTAGCACAATTAAGAATCTCCGGATCCCCGATGAAGTCATCGATATGGTTAAAGAAGGCGTCCAAATAAAGAACAGAGGACGAGGAGATATGAAAGGAGGCTGAGGTGGTCCAAATCAAAGAAGAGGTCTTCGAGGTATACAAACTTTCCTTTTTATACCCACAAAATTTATATAAAAATCAATTATATCATCAATTTATTTAAAATGAACGTTTTTCTGTAATACTGTTCGAATTTCAATTTGTTTACTGTTTAATTCCTTGAATCGCTTTGAATATCAAAAAAAGGAAGACAGAATGACAACTCAGTAAAGATTATTTAACTTAGCCCCTACATCCGATTAATTTATGTATTATTTAGGGTTCAAATCAACTGTTCTTTACCGAGTTGTCATTCT